>JBBDGT010000130.1:27500-59612 GCA_037306005.1 Rhinophrynus dorsalis | reverse complement strand
TCTACACTTACAAACATACAGTCTAGATTGGAGGTCCTGGAGTCTACACAACCATCCTCTCATAACGAACAGACGGTCACAGCCTCTAGTCAACCACAAGGTAACAACAATTTTCCACCACGTATCACACCAGCTCATATGGTTCCACGACACATCAAGAGAGATAAACTAGAAGGGAAAGATGTCAATCTGGCAACCTTGCTATTAGCATCTCAGGATGTCACTGAACAAAAGGTAGTTAGTTGCGGTGAGGTTAGTGTTACAGTAAAACCCAAAGATACCAGACTGACACGTAAACTAACCATACCAGAATTCGTATTAGCATTCAGCATATACAGAGATATATTTTGCACTTCCTTTCCTGGGAGAAGACAAGAGTTAGATCAGTATATGTATCTTCTGGTAGAATTAGGCTACAAATATGGAGGCACCACCTTCTATGAATACCATCAGTCATTCTCTGCAAAAGCTGCCGCTGCCATGACCCAGTTCAATTTCCAATTGGACTGGAGCTCATTAGATAACAAATTATTCTGCAGACACTTTGCAGGTTTAAAGATACCCAACTGCCAATACTGCCATTCTCAAACTCATACTTCCCAACTATGCCCGTCCGGCTCAAAAACCGGGGTGGCAGTCAATCCTCATGATAGTCAACCCTCAGCCTATCCCAGTATTTCCTCCCTCTCAAATTTCCCCACCATTGACAAACCTGGTAGACCCATCTACTACATAGGGAATTCAGCTATATGTAACAACTTTAATACAAAGGGTTGTTTTTATAGCGGTTGCAGATTGTTACACCAGTGTATCCTATGCCACAAATCTCACGCAAGAGTAATTTGCCCAAAGAATTTTTCAATTAAAAATAAAGGACTAAGCTCCATCAACCTTTCATTGTTGCAACAACTCCTTTCTTTTCACCCAGATGAACAACTCTCTTCATACCTAATTTCAGGTTTTCAATCAGGATTTCATACAGGTATCCTAACCTGCCCTAACACTTCATTAGAATGTCCAAATCTTCTCTCTGCCTCAACAGCACCACACATAGTCGATTCACTCCTACAAGCTGAGGTACAGAAAGGATTTCTAATTGGCCCCTTCTCCTCACCACCCTTTCCTATATGGAGAGTTAGCCCTTTGGGGATCGCATCTAAAAAAATTTGATCCATCAAAGAAAAGATTAATAATAGATTTTTCTGCACCACACGGCGCTATGTTTCCTAGTATTAATTCCCTAATACCAGCAGAAGAGATGGCCCTAGAGTACTGTAGGATAGATGATGCTATTCTCCACATCCGACAGTCCGGACAGGGTTGCTGGCTGTCTAAAACAGATATTTCGGATGCCTTCAAATTGCTACCTATCCATACTTCACTATGGCATTTGCATGGCGTCCGTTGGAAAGTGCTTTACTATTTTGTAACCCGACTGACTTTTGGATGTAGGAATAGTCCTAAAATATTTAACGAATTTGCTGATACTTTAGCTTGGTTACTACTGAATTACTCTCATTGCCCATGGTTATCCATTATTTGGACGATTTTCTATTAATTGAACCTAAGTCTCAGAAACCTAGTAACCTCAATAAACTTCTCCACTTATTCTCAGCACTTAATATCCCTACAGCCACTCACAGAACATCAGGTCCATCTACGTCCATAGAATTCCTGGGCATCACCTTATTCATCCTTAATGGAGGCTAGTTTACCTGAAGCCAAATTAATCAGAATCAGACAACTGATTCATGATTTCTGCCTCAAAGACAAATGTACTCTACTGGAATTACAAACAATACTGGGTCATCTCACATTCGCTACAAAAATACTCCCACAAGGAAGACCCTTCACATCGCATCTATTGTCATTGCTTGGGAATCCCCGCAATTCCCAAAGCATTCCAGTGGATCAGGAAGCTAAGTCTGACCTTCTCATGTGGGATCACTTTCTGCTCAACTGGAATGATAGGTCAATGTTTCCCCCTTTGGCGGGTCCTAACTCCCCTCAGGTGTTTACTGATGCCTCCGATAGGAAAGGCTTCGCTGCCATATTTAAATCAGAATGGTTCTCAGAGACGTGGCCGGATGAGGTGAGGGAGATTCCTGAATTCCTTTCATCCTCATCCCTATTCGAGATATAGCCAGTAGTGGCTGCGGCGGCACAATGGGGTCACTTATGGTCAGGGGAGTTGGTTACCCTTCATTCAGACAACTTAGCACTCTGTCATATTATTCAGAAAGGCAGGTCTAGAAACTCAAACATCATGATGTTCTTAAGGAAACTCACATTATTAGCACTCAAGTTCAATTTTCACATTTCTTGCAAGTTTATTCCAGGTGTTCAAAACCACGCAGCCGATTCACTATCATGTTTTAAACTCCAAGAATATTTACACAATAACCCTAATTCTAACACTCAACCATGTGTACCTCCTCCTTTTCAGGAACTCATTATACCTTAAAACATCACATTTCTAACTCAGAAGCCTTCATTAACAAAGCATTAGCAGCCAACTCCAGAAGGAATTATTCTAAGGCATGGAAGTCCTTCCTCAAATTCAACGCATCGTTTCATCCTAGGCATCCTTATAGTATTGAAACCATACTAGCCTTTGCTTCCTACTGCACCACCAATTTAAAGTTCTCAATTTCATCAATTAAAACATACCTAGCCGGGATTCAACATCACCTGAGCCTTATGCTACCTTACCACATTCATATATTTTCCTCTTATAAAGTTAAACTGTTCCTGAAGGGATTAGAGAAATCACAGGTACAATCCCCTAAAACACGTCTTCCAATTAACGTTGAAATTTTCAAGGAATTAGTCACGCTGCTTCACTCTCAACATTTCGAATTTCTCACTAATCACTTTATTCTATATGCAATTCACCTGGTCTTTTTCGGTTTCTTAAGACCAGGTGAATTCATGGTCTCCGTTAAAAAGTCTCCTTTTCTCAACCTGAACATCACTTTTAGTCACGACAGTTTCACTCTTGTTACCTCACTCAAAAACCGACCAGTTGGGCAGGGCACCTTGATCAACTACTACGCCACCAATAATGAACGGTGTCCAGTCCATACATTTCGATATCTACTTTCAATTTTAAAAAATAAACCTCCAAATTATCCCCTATTGCCCATGGCCGATTCACCCCTCACGACATTAGCTTTCGTCCTTCATATTCGTTGGTTGCTATCCCGACTAGGTATGGATGCTAGTAAATTTTCCGGCCACTCATTCCATATAGATGCAGCTACAGCTGCTTCTAAACAGCAAGTACCCCCGCATATAATACAAAGATTAGGCCGCTGGAAATCCAATTGTTATTCACGCTATATCCACAACCCGACTGTTGAAATAAAGTCAGCTCAACGCGCTCTATTAGAATGACATGTTCTCCTTTCAGTCAATGTCAATAAAGTATCCTTAATTAATTTTTGCTCCTTTTGGCCTCATTTCAGGTTTGCCGAACATCCTACACACTCTCTGCCTTCTCTTGGGCAGGAGTGTTGGCACAAGATTTCATAACTAACTATTACCTTCCCTAGCGCTGTAAGGTCAGACCATAAATTATATATATATATATATATATATATATATACATACACATACACACACATATTTTTCCATTACGATTTTAATAGTATATCGCTGTTGATAATTATAGCTGGTGTTCTTGAAGCATTTTCGCTTCTCAACGGACTATTGTGAGACTTAGCTTGTCATATATTATCTGTATGTTCCACACGGCGGGAGAGATGTGGAGGCAGAGTGCCTGTTTTAGAGGTTTATAAGCGAGCCCGCAAGTCCATAATATCTACACCTGTGTTGAAACTGCATGTTTTCACATTTGGATTGCAATTAAGAGCCAATGCTGCGGGTTTGAAATAATGATGTCCGAGTAGATGCTCAGATGCATCATCCAATCACCTGTATTTTATAGGTATTTAAATGTTAAGCATCTTCAACGTTGGTTTATTTGTACATTGATTTTGGCTTGTTAGCTTTGAGAAAGTGGTGTTCATGTCGCAAAACATGTTACCGTGTTATAGCCTCTTTATTTTATTAGTAAAATAGGATTTTAGTCTTACCTGTTAAATCCTGTTCACTTAGTCCATACAGGTCACTGGTACAATGGGATGTCAGTCCCCTTTAAGTAGGCAGGAACTTTTCAGAAACTTGTACAGGGGGGGTGGAGCCTCCTCTCCCTCCTAGTCCACTCCCTCTGTTACCAGACTTCCATATTGATTAGAGACAAAAACTGACCAGAGGTAGAAGAGAGTGAAAACTCCTGTGAGCATGCCCCAGAGGTCTCCCAAAAAAAAATGCCACAGGAGAACCCAGCGTGGCCCCCTATAGGGTGGGAGACCAGTGACCTGTATGGACTAAGTGAAAAGGATTTAACAGGTAAGACTAAAATCCTATTTTCACTGTCGTCCAATACAGGTCACTGGTACAATGGGATGTACAAACATTGAGCTGACCAGAGGCGGGAAGAAAGGAGGGGCCAGGCATAAGTCCCCATAACAACCAGGCCTCTAGGAAATAATAATCATAGAGCCCAACAAACTGAGGTATCAACGGACACCAACCATGGGTGAAACGAACCCCCATGAACACCCACTGCACGCAAACTAGAGCCAACAGGGCTCAACAGTAAGGAAGCACTAGTAATCTCAGAAGAAGAAGATTCTAGACAGGCAAAGCTGCCTCCAGAACCTTCCTCCCAAAGCTGGCATCAGCCGAAGCCAGCACATCTACACGGTAGTGCTTCGAAAAGGTATGCACAGAGGACCAAGTGGCCGCCTTGCATAACTGTTCTGTAGATGCTTGATTCTTGTAGGCCCACGAGGCCCCGATAGACCTCGTAGAATGAGCAGTAACCCTGAAGGGCACATGCTGATTCCTCAATTCATAACACTTGCGAATTGTAGACTTAATCCAAGAGGCGATAGTCACTTTGGATGCCGGTCTCCCTGCCCTAGGACCCTCAGGAATGACAAACAGAGCGTCAGACTTCCTGATAGGCTCAGTGCGATGTACATAGAACTTAAGACAACGCACCACATCTAACAGATGAAGATCCCTTTCTTTATCTGAGGAAGGATTAGGGCAAAGAGAAGGCACCACAATCTCCTGATTGATGTGAAAATCAGAGACAACCTTAGGCAAAAACTCCCTAGAAGTACGAAGGACTGCCTTATCTTTGTGAAACACCAGGTAAGGCGGTTTACAGGACAGAGCCTGTAATTCCGCCACCCGGCGAACTGAAACGATAGCTAAAAGGAAAGCCATCTTCCAAGTCAAGAGACGCAAAGGAATAGTAGCCAGCGACTCAAAGGGGGGTCGTTGAAGAACCCCCAAAACTAAATTGAGATCCCACTGAGGAGCCGGGCTCCGGAAAGTGGGGCGAACATGAGCTACCCCCTGAAGGAACACCTTGACGTCAGGGAGCACAGCAATCCGCTCCTGAAAGAATACAGAGAGAGCAGATGTCTGAACTTTAAGGGAACTCAAACTAAGTCCCTTATCTACACCATCTTGTAAAAATGCTAAGACATTAGTAAGGTGGAATTCGTGAGATAACTGTCTAGTATCGCACCAGGAGACAAAGGTCGACCACATCCTATGGTAGATCTTGGAAGACACGGGCTTGCGAGCACTCATCATAGTAGAAACTACTGCGGATGAATAACCCTTCCTCTTCAGAATCGAGGATTCAACCTCCAGGCCATCAAACGGAAACGTTGGACGTCTTCTTTCCACAGATAACCCTGTACTAGCAGATCCGGACGGTAAGGTAGTGGTAACGGATCCGCCACAGACATAGCCATCAGTTCGGGATACCAAGACTAACGAGGCCAGTCCGGCGTGATCAGGACAGCGGGACACCGCTCCGCTTTCAGCTTCTGGATGACTCTGAACAATAGAGGAAGAGGAGGAAAGATGTAAGCTAGGGAGAAGTCCCACGGAATTGAAAAGGCATCTGCCGCTAGGGCCAGTGGATCCTTTCCTCGAGAGCAGAACACTGGAACCTTCCTGTTGTGTCTGGTCGCCATTAAGTCCACCACTGGTGTTCCCCATCACTGGGTAAGAAGGAGAAATACTTCTGGATGCAGAGCCCACTCTCCGCTGTCGACGGTGTGACGACTGAGAAAGTCTGCCATGATGTTGTCTACGCCTGGAATGTGAACAGCAGAGATAGCCGGCACGTGATCTTCCGCCCAAACCAAAATAGCCTTGACCTCCAGCCAAGCGTCGAGACTTCTTGTGCCGCCTTGTCTGTTGATGTAAGCCACCGCGGTGGCGTTGTCGGTTTCCACTCTAACTGGACAGCCTTCCAGATGAGATTCCCAATGAATCAGGGCAAGGCGGGCTGCTCTCAGTTCCAGAACATTGATGGACAGAAGGGATTCCTCCAGTCCCCATGTCCCCTGGACGCTGAAGTGTCCCAAAACCGCTCCCCAACCCCGGAGACTGGCATCCGTCGTGACAGTCGTCCAAAAGACAGGGAGAAAGGACTTGCCCGTGAGAAGATGAGACGGGTACAACCACCAGTCCAGGCTCCTCACCACATGACAGGGAAGAGACACTGACAAGCGGGGATGATCCGGATGACGGCTGCACATGCGAAGAAGAAAACCTCTGAAGATCCCTGGTGTGTGCCATGGCGAAAGGAACCACCTCTATTGTGGAGATGAACTTCCCTACCAGAGAAGTCAACGTCAATATTGAGACTCTGTCCAGATGGAGAATCTCGGAGACCCGATTGGCAATCTGATGAGCCACATCTTCCGGCAGAAAAACCTTGCTCTGCACTGTGTCGAAAATTATCCCCAGGAAGAGAATCCTTTGGGAAGGAATCAAATCTGACTTGTCCAGATTCACCACCCATCCGTGGCGAGAAAGAGTCTGAGAACATGTCTGAATCTGTTGGTGAAGGATCTGAGCAGATGAAGCTTTCAAGAGTAGATCGTCCATGTAAGGAGTCACTCTCACCCCATCCCGATGAAGTACAGCAATCAAAGCTCCCAGGACCCTCTGAAAGACCTGAGGAGCCGTCGTGAGTCCAACTGGGAGGGCGGAAAATTGAAAATTACCTCTGTGACAAGCAAACCTGAGATACCGTCTGCTGTCCTGATGTATAGGAATATGCAGATACGCATCCTGAAGATCCAGGGATGCTAGAAATTCCCCTGGAGACATCGCAGCTATCACTGAACGAAGTGACTCCTGACGGAAGTGAGAAGTCACGATGAAGGAATTCAGAGCCTTGAAGTCCAAAATAGGACGGGCACCCCCGTCCTTTTTGGGAACTACGAACAGGTTGGAATAAAATCCTGAACCGAGTTCCCCTGTAGGGACTTGTTCTAAAACATCCTTGTCCAAAAGATCCCGAATAGCGTCGTTGAATAGACGCTTTTTGGTGGAATCTTGAGATGGACGTGAAAAATGGAACCGAAATGGAAGAAGAGAAGAAAAAGGGATCCTGTAACCCTCCGAAATCACCTGAAGAACCCAAGGGTCCGCTACTGACTCCTCCCATAACCGGCGAAAGAGGCGGAGCCGTCCCCCTACAGCCGGATGCGGACCCGGGTTCGGCGAGTCATGCCGAAGCAGTCTTGGAGGTATTGGCCTTGGGAGCGGCTCTAGGTTTCCAAGGCTGTCTGGGCTTGAAAGAGGGGCGATGAGTGGACGCACCTGCCTCCGTTTGGAACGTACGAAAGGACCGATTGCGTTTAACTGGAAAATTCTTTTTCCTGTGAACTGAAGGCAGTGAGGTACTCTTCCCCCCAGTTGCCTCACTGATCATGTCCTTAAGTTCAGCTCCAAAGAGGGACGCCCCTTGAAAAGGAATAGAAAGCAAAGCCTTCTTAGAGGCTGTGTCAGCAGACCAAACTTTAAGCCAGAGCGCACGTCTGGCCACCACAGATGCAGTAGAAGCTCTCGCCATCATGCGCACAGCATCAAAGGCAGCATCAGCAATATAATTGTGAGCCTCAGAGATGTTAGCAAGCAATTGCAACTGATCAGATACTGGTGCATCATGGCGAACCGCTGCAGTAAGCTGTTCAGTCCATGCCGCTATGGCCCTGTTAACCCATGCTACCGCAATAGTAGGACGCATGGCAGTGCCAATGGAAGCAAAGTTAGTCTTAAGGCAAGTTTCTAACTTTTTGTCTGTCCAATCCTGAAGGGCAGCCGCGTCAGACACAGCCAAAGCAGTAGACTTAGATAATCTAGAGACTGGGGCATCCACCTTAGGTGGATGGACCCATTTGGCTAGCTGAGCCTCAGGAAAAGGATAAAGTTTAGCAAACTTTTTAGAAACTGAAGATGACCTGTCAGGAGTCTTCCATTCAGAAGAAATTAAACGTTCCAGAGTAGGATTAGTGGGAAAACATGTAATAGCCTTGGAAGGCTTCTGAAATACGTCCGTTGGGTCATGAGTAAACTCCTGACACAAGGGAAGGTTAAGGGTGTTTAGTACAGCCCTGATCAACCCTTCTGCGGAGACTTCAGGGTCGCACTCATAGGGGTCCCCAATTGACCTATTGGACTCAGAGATCGCCCCATCCTCAACATCTGATTCGTGAAACAATTCTTCCTCAGAAGACTCGTACCGATCAGGGTCCCCCCGTTGTTTGGGAAGGGGGGTCCTGATAGGAGAGGGGTTCTGCCAGACTTGGAGAGCCCCTTAAACCTGAGAGGGAAATAGTTGCAGCGTGGATCTAAGATCCCTAGTTGCGGCCTTAAACTCCTGAACCCAAACTGGCTCAATAACGTGGCTGGAGGGCCCCTGGTTGTCCTGACCCTCCAAGCATGTTGGGCACAAATGACCAGAGCAATCCCTGGGCAACTTGGATTGACAGGAGGAGCATAATGCAAAAGGAGATACTGACCCCCCCCTTAGTCTTGGGTCTAGCCCCTTGCTCAGATGGTGTAGACATACTTAAAATGCACACCAACACAATGTACCCGGTCAAAATGTTTTAAATAATAAATTTTGAACCCAAAAAATGCCCAAATAAAAACTTATCTGGCACCCAAAGGGTTAAACTACGGAGGAGAGAGAGAAGGCTCGTTCCCTGCGTAGTGTAGTTGAATAAATGGTATCCAAGATGGCTGCTAACCCAGTAGCCGATGAGAAAAAAAGGCGCGAATCGAGCGCTCATGGGAAATGTAGTTTTTCCCTTCACTACACTAAACGGGGTCCGACGCCCCTCAGAGACCCCCAAAACACTGAATTCACTAACCGGATAAAAGAGCAAGTGAAGACCAACATTTTAAGCCCACTCTGGAGTTGCTGTGTCAAGCGGTTCCAGAGATACGTCCCAGACTGTGCTGTCCCATAGAGAATAATGGAGCAATGGCGCCTATGTTAGAAAGGCGCGCTTAAAGTCGCGGTGCTTTTTTTTTTTTTTTTTTTTTTTTTAAAGTGATACATACATAAACAGTAAATACACTAATACTATGCATATAACATAATAATGTTAACCCAAATGCACCAATTGCCCCAGGACAACACACAGACATTTACATAGTAAATAAACACCCTTTGAGTGCGGGAGTACATAGTGAGAACTCCCCAAATACAAGCCCAATAAAGGGACACTGTGGGACAAGTGGACCTTCAGCACTCAAAGGGTGGCTCACCTTTCCTGCATCTTCATTCTTCAGGTAACAATGTAAAATAAAGGAATTAACACAAGTGCCAATTGCTCACAGGGAAACTACTTGAAATCAAGTTGTTCCCTCTTCAGGGCATAAGGTCCACTAGAAAATCCCTGGATGCTGCACTGGCCACTTCGGGGGAGAGCACGGACAGCCATGGTCACCCGCCTAATGGTGGTATTCCATATTTGAAGAAAATAATAAAACAACTAAAGTTTCTTGAAAGACGTTCACTGCTGATGTGCATAGCACTAGGAACTAATCAATATGGAAGTCTGGTAACAGAGGGAGTGGACTAGGAGGGAGAGGAGGCTCCATCCCCCCTGTACAAGTTTCTGAAAAGTTCCTGCCTACTTAAAGGGGACTGACATCCCATTGTACCAGTGACCTGTATTGGACGACAGTGAAATTTATTTACAGCTGAATATCCCCTCCTGTTGAACATCCTGCGACTCACCTTGCGGATTTCGTGAGTAACCTGAACAAAGACAGGTTTATTCTCTCCACAAGCTTGATTGTCAGTGGACTTCGATATCGGAACCCTGACCTATACCTATGTGAGTGATATTTCATTTACTCCAATATGTGCATATTACACTACATGGCGCTTTCTTGTTTTTTCTGGGTTCCTAATGATTTTAAGCCTCTAAGGGATAGCGTGTTTTGAGAGCTGCCTAAGACATCCACTGTTCCTGGAGACAGTTTAAATCCTCCAGATGCCTATACTACTAGTCTCTTTATATACCGTTTCTGACACATACTACATTGCGAGTGTGCACCTTAGGGTGTATGGTGGTGGACAATTGTGCCATATTGATACACACAGGGGTGTCCTGTTGTTTTTTTCTCCCCCTCTCTTGTTCAGTGGCACAAATGCAGCTGTGTGGTAAAGCACGCTCTTAAAGGCACAGGATTAAAAAAAAAAAAAAAAAAATGAAACGTTTAGGAAAGTGAATAAAAGTGACACACCTAACATGTTGGGAGAAATAAAAACGTACGATTCCCCAGGGAAAAAGAGATGTAAGCCCCAGAACCCAGTGAAAACATCAGGGAAGGGGTTAATTACCACAAAAAAACAGCCAAAAGTGTTAACCCCTTCAGTGCCAGAGGCTCAGGCCATTTTCTGAACCCTGCAGGCCAGACACTTTTTCAACATTTTTGCTATCCTTCCGTTTAGGCTTGATTTCCTCTGGGGATTTTTAGTTAAATATGGAAAACTATATATTGTTTTTTTCAGAACGAACTGAGCTTTCTCGTGATACCTTACATGAAGAGAATTTTACATCGTGCAAAAAGCTATGATGTCATAATGACAAAAAAAAGTGAAAATTTACTCATTTTGCTAAAATCACATACTATGTATCAAAAACATTTACCTTGATTGAAAAAGTTTCAATTATTTGAAAAAGCCCAGAGTCCCCCGAGTAAAAAAATACCAAATTTGTATAGTTTTACCTAAGTCCAAGGCTAGCGCAGAGCCCTAATCACCAGCAGCGCAAAATGACATTTTCAACTTTATAAACTAAAATGCACATTCTAGGGTTTTTGTGGTAAAACTACCCTAAAACAGTGGAATAACTATATAAAACTATATATTTCTGAAAAGTAGACAACCTGCCGCATCTAATGAGGGGTAACTTGCCTTCTTACCCCAAGCCTGTTGTGCCCAAATGCTTCCAGAAGGTGGCACTATAGGAAAAAAATGGCATTTTCTTACATTTCTGCCACTTCAACAGTACTGAAATCTGGGAAAACCATGGAATTTACAACTATATTGATTAGCTAGTACTCTTGGGAGAAAAAAGACACCCCATTGGTATGGGTTCACCTACCACAGGGGATGCTAGAAGTGCAAAAAGACACCTACTACAACCTCTAAATTTTCTAACATTTTTTCAAACATTACTTGTCTATACAAAAATGGTTATAACAACTAGAGAAGTAAAGAAAGGCTACACAAACCATACCATTTTGGAAAGAAGACAACCTGCCGCATCTAATGAGGGGTGAATTGCCTTCTTACCCCAAGCCTGTTGTGCCCAAATGCTTCCAGAAAGTGGCACTATAGGAAAAAAATGGCATTTTCTTACATTTCTGCCACTTCAACAGTACTGAAATCTGGGAAAACCATGGAATTTACAACTATATTGATTAGCTAGTACTCTTGGGAGAAAAATGACACCCCATTGGTATGGGTTCACCTACCACAGGGGATGCTAGAAGTGCAAAAAGACACCTACTACAACCTCTAAATTTTCTAACATTTTTTCAAACATTACTTGTCTATACAAAAATGGTTATAACAACTAGAGAAGTAAAGAAAGGCTACACAAACCATACCATTTTGGAAAGAAGACAACCTGCCGCATCTAATGAGGGGTGAATTGCCTTCTTACCCAAAGCCTGTTGTGCCCAAATGCTTCCAGAAGGTGGCACTATAGGAAAAAAATTGCATTTTCTTACATTTCTGCCCCTTCATCTGTATGGAAATCTGTGAAAACCATGGAATTTCCAACTGTATTCATTAGCTAGTGCTCTTAGGAGAAAAATGACACCTCATTGGTATGAGTTCCCCTACCGTAGTGGGCGCTACAAGTACCAAACTACACCTATTGCAACCACTAATTTTTCTAACATTTTCTCAAACATTACTTGTCTGTACAAAAATGGTTATAACAACTAGAGAAGTGAAGAAAGGCTACACAAACCATACCATTTTTGAAAGAAGACAACCTGCCGCATCTAATGAGGGGTGAATTGCCTTCTTACCCCAAGCCTGTTGTGCCCAAATGCTTCCAGAAGGTGGCACTATAGGAAAAAAATGGCATTTTCTTACATTTCTGCCCCTTCATCTGTATGGAAATCTGTGAAAACCATGGAATTTCCAACTGTATTCATTAGCTAGTGCTCTTAGGAGAAAAATGACACCTCATTGGTATGAGTTCCCCTACCTTAGTGGGCGCTACAAGTACCAAACTACACCTATTGCAACCACTAATTTTTCTAACATTTTCTCAAACATTACTTGTCTGTACAAAAATGGTTATAACAACTAGAGAAGTGAAGAAAGGCTAAACAAACCATACCATTTTTGAAAGAAGACAACCTGGCGCATCTAATGAGGGGTGAATTGTCTTCTTACCCAAAGCATGTTGTGCCCAAATGCTTCCAGAAGGTGGCACTATAGGAAAAAAATTGCATTTTCTTGCATTTCTGCCCCTTCATCTGTATGGAAATCTGTGAAAACCATGGAATTTCCAACTGTATTCATTAGCTAGTGCTCTTAGGAGAAAAATGACACCTCATTGGTATGAGTTCCCCTACCTTAGTGGGCGCTACAAGTACCAAACTACACCTATTGCAACCACTAATTTTTCTAACATTTTCTCAAACATTACTTGTCTGTACAAAAATGGTTATAACAACTAGAGAAGTGAAGAAAGGCTACACAAACCATACCATTTTTGAAAGAAGACAACCTGCCGCATCTAATGAGGGGTGAATTGCCTTCTTACCCCAAGCCTGTTGTGCCCAAATGCTTCCAGAAGTTGGCACTATAGGAAAAAAATGGCATTTTCTTACATTTCTGCCCCTTCATCTGTATGGAAATCTGTGAAAACCATGGAATTTCCAACTGTATTCATTAGCTAGTGCTCTTAGGAGAAAAATGACACCCCATTGGAATGAATCGACATACCTTAGGGGTGCCAGAAAAGCATAACTACACCTACCTGTTTGCTTCTTCGAAAATGGCTGCTTGTACTAAAATGTTCATAACTGTTAGAGAAATGACGGAAAGGTATAAAAGGTATACCATTTTGGAAAGTAGACATTCTCCCGCATCAAATGAGGGGTCACTTGCCTTTCTACCCCTGGGCTGAAGTGCACAAATATTTCCAAAAGATGGCGCTATGGGAATAAATACATGTTTTTTTTACATTTCCACCACTTCAAAGATACTAAAATCTTTGAAAACCATAACATTTCCTGCTGTATTCAGTACCTGCTACCAACATGAGAAAAATGGTAGCCCATTTGTGTGGCTTAACATACAATATGTGGGTGCTAGGAACACGTACGTAAACCTGACACTTTTGTTTCTTAAATTATCTTCTTGCACTAAAATGGTTATAACCATAATAGATATGCAGGAAAGGTAGAAAACAATGCCATTTTGGAAAGAAAACAACCTGACGCATCTAATGAGGGGTCACTTGCCTTCATACCCAAAGGCTGGCATGCACAAATGCTTCCAGGAGGTGGCGCTAATGAAAAAAAAGGCATTTTCTTACATTTCTGCCCCTTCAAATGTATGGAGCTCTGTGAAAACCATGGAATTTTCAACTGCATTCGTTAGCTAAAGCTCTTAGGAGTCAAACGACACCCCATTGGTATGAGCTGAACTACCTTAGGGAGTGCTAGAAGTAGAAAACTACACCTACTACAAACTGATGTTTCTAACATTTTCTCAAACCTGACTTGCCTCTACGAAAATGGCTATAACACCTTCAGAAGTGAAGAAAAGGTAGATAAACTATACCATTTTGGAAAGAAGACAACATGCCGCATCTAATGAGGGGTCACTTGCCTTTTTACCCCTAAGTTAGTTGGCACAACTATTTCCAGAATGTGGTGCTACAGGAAAACAAACAAACATTTCTTTTACACTTCAGTCACTTCAAAGATACTAAAATGGTTCAATGGCGTGGGATTTCCTAGGAGGACTTCTTGCCAGCCTAAGAAAAATGGTACTCAACTGCTGTGGGTTGACATACCAATTTGAGTGACAGGAGTGTAGCTACCAGTGAAATAGGAATGGGAAAGCAAACAGTGTATGTGTGATTTTATGGCTAACAGATGAAAGAAGCTAGGGCGTCAGCCAGTGTACGCGCGGACCTGTGACTACCAGTGTAACAGTGTGGGAGGGTGAGGGATTAGGCAGTGTGTGTGGGTATGAGCAGAGGAGCAAGGATGGTGGAGATGGTGGGGCAGTGTCTGAGAGTGTGTATGGGAGATCTGTGACTACCAGTGTGCACTGTATGTCCCCCTCATACAAAGTTTGATTCCCAGCCTGAATCTAGTGCATACTGGTACTTTGAGTCTACCAATAGGCAGTGGAAACAGGCTGGGGGTCAGGCTGGGGAATGGGACTGCCAGTTGGCTGTGGAACCAGGCAGGGGAATACGGTACATGTGTATGTGTGGGGGGGGGAATCGGAGGCATTTTTTGTGCATGCCACAAGGGTGCCCAATGCACTGCAAAGCAATGCGTTGGACCCTCTGTTGCACACAAAGAGTTGTTTTTTTTTAATTATTATTTTGTATTCATACCTCGTTGGGGAGGCGGTGTCAGGAACATTCCTGGTGTCCCCCATCCAGGTCTAAAAACAGAATAATAAAAAAAAAAAAAGTGTGTGTGTGTGTGTTACAGGGGGTCCAACGTATTGCAAAGCACTGCGTCAGACCCCCCCTGTGGCACGTGCATTTTTTGGGGCTTTTCCCCCAATATTTTTGTGTAGACCTCGTTGGGGGCATCAGAACCCATACAATGAGGTCTAAATAAAAAATAAAAGGGGAAAACAAAATAATCCTTTGGGTGCCACAGGGGTGTCCGGTGGATTGCAAAGCAATGCATTGGGCCCCTGTAGCACACAAAGGGTTATTTTTTTTATCGTTACTTTGTATTCAGATGGCCACCAAACAAGCTCTGATCACAAAGTAATGATAAAAAGTCCTGTGTGTGTGCCACAGGAAGGGGGTCTGCATTGAACCCCTATCCCAGTGGCACACACAGGGTTAAATTTTTTTTAATTTATTTTTTTTTATTATATACCTCATTGAGGGGCATCAGGACCCCCTGATCCCTCCCCAATGAGGTCTTAGTAAAAAAAAAAATATATGTCCACAAACGGAGTGACCCTGTGAGTGCCACAAGGGTCTCCAGCGCATTGCAAAGCAATGCATTGGATCCTTGTGGCACTCAGAGGGTTAATTTTTTTTCTATCATTACTTGATGACCCCCCCCCAACAATCTCTGATAACAAAGTAATGATAAAAGCCCTGTGTGTGCCGCAGAAGGGGGGCTGCATTGCCCCCCCCCCCGTGGCACACACAGGGTTAATTTTTTTTTTATTTACTTTTTTTTATTATAGACCTCATTGAGGGGTATACAAACCCCCCTGATCCCCCCAATGAGGTCTTACAAAAAAAAAAAAAAAAAGTTATCAAAAAAAGTGTCCCTGTGAGTGCCACCGGGGTCTCCAGCGCATTGCAAAGCAATGCATTGGACCGTTGTGGCACTCAGAGGGTTAATTTTTTTTTTATCATTACTTTGTAATCAGAGCTTGTTGGGGGGCCATAAGGAGCAATCCTGATGGCCCCCCAACAATCTCTGGTAACAAAATAATGATAAAAGCCCTGTGTGTGCCACAGGAGGGGGGGGGTGCATTGGACCCCCACCTGTGGCACACACAGGGTTAAATTTTTTTTTTTTTTTTCTTCTAATTATAGACCTCATTGAGGGGCATCAGGATCCCCCCTGATCCCCCCAATGAGGTATTAAAAAAAAAAAAAAATCCCCCCCAAAGAATAGACCCTGTGAGTGCAACAGGGGTCTCCAGCACATTGCAAAGCAATGTGCTGGGACCCTGTGGCACTCACAGGGTTACTTTAATTTTATTATTTTTTTTTTTTTTTTTTTTTTTAAGACATTTCAGACCTCGTGGGGGACATCAGGACCCCTCCTGGTGTCTCCCCAGTCATTGATCTCCCAGCCGATAGGCTGGGAGATCAATGGTGCGACCGCAGGAGAGCAAGAGCTCTCCTGCCCTTCACTCCTACCACCGGTAGGAGTGAACAGGATCGGGGAAACTTCCCTAACGTCATCGGTGACCATGTCACCGATGACGTTTGGAGGATTCCCCCGGTCCCGCCCACTCCTACCCGGAAGTTCGGGTAGGAGAGAGGGGGAAGGAGAAACTTTGTTTCTCCTTTGTGTGTATTGATCTCCCAGCCCGATCGGCTGGGAGATCAATAACTGGGGAGGCATGAGGAGTGATCCTCATGCCTCCCCATGAGTGCCAGGGGCTTTTTTTTTTTTAATGCGGCCACTGCATGCCGGTTATACCGGCTCATGCAGTGACCGCATTTCTCTCTTACGCCGTACGAGCGTGGCACAGCAGGTACAGCTGTGTCCACTCGTACGGCGTAAGTAGCTGGCACTCTAGGGGTTAAAAGGACCCTTTGAATAGACAGATAAAAGATGATTTTAGTCTTACCTGTTAAATCCCTTTCTCTTAGTCCATATAGGTTACTGGTAACTTTGTGTAGGCGATCCGCCCCTTTAAGTAGGCAGGAACAATTCGAGAAGTGAATGCTGGGTGGAGCCTACCTTCCCTCCTTGGCTGCAGCTAGCCAATCACCTCCAGTAAGATTTGAGACACTAACTATTGACTAGGTATTAAAAAGGGAAAGAAGACTCCTGTGAGCATGAACCCGAAAGGACCCCCACGTTCTGCCACAGGAGAATCAAGCATGGTCCCTTGACAGGGTGGGAGACCATTAACCTATATGGACTAAGAGAAAAGGATTTAACAGGTTAGACTAAAATCTTCTTTTCTCTGTCGCAAATATAGGTTACTGGTAACTTTGGGATGTCCAACCATTGAGTTTCCCAGCGGTGGGAAGTAAGGCAAAGACCAAGCGCAGGGCCCCCAGTGTCACCAGAGCTGATATGAACCATCAGATCAGAGATAGCCCAACAATAACAAACGAAGTGTCAACGGATACTAAACTGTTACACAGCACGCTGAACTAGAGCCAACTGGGCACAAAAGTGAAAGAGTAATGGAGACGAAGGAGATCCTAGACAGGCAAGACTGCCTCCAGGATCTTCCTCCCAAAACTGGCATCAGCCGATACCAGTTCATCAACACGGAAGTGTTTTGAAAAGGTGTGCACGGACGACCAAGTGGCGGCCATGCACAACTTATCAGCCGAGGCTCGATTCTTGTAAGCCCAAGATGCCACAATGGATCTTTTAGAATGAGAAGTGACCCGAAAGGGAACCGGCTTCTTCCTTAATTCGTAAGCCTTACGAATACTGGACTTAATCCAAGATGCAACGGTCACTTTGGATGCAGGCCTCCCTTCCCTGGGATCCTCAGGAATAACGAACAGCGTGTCAGATGTCAGACTTAGTGCGATGCACATAGAACTTGAGACAGCGCACAACAAGTCCAACAAGTAGAGACCTCTCTCCTTGTCAGAAGTAGGGTCAGGGCAGAAAGAAGGCACCACAATCTCCTGATTAATGTGGAATTCAGAAACCACCTACGGGAGAAAATCCTGCGAAGCACCGCCTTGTCTTTGTGAAACACCAAAAAGGGTGGTTTACAAGACAGAGCACGCAACTCCGCTATATAGCGAACAGACACGATCGCCAGGAGAAAAGCTATTTTCCACGTCAGCAGGACTGAAGGACTCAAAGGGAGGGAGTTGAAGGACGCCCAAAACCAAGTTAAGATCCAACTAAGAAGCGGGAGTCTTAAATACAGGACGAATATGAGCAACTCCCTGGAAGAAAACCTTGACATCTCAAGAACACCAATTTGTCTCTGAAAGAAAAGAGAGAGAGCAGACGTCTGAACCTTAAGGGAACTCAAACAGAGACCCTTATCCACACCTTCCTGTAGAAAGGCCAGGACCGTAGGAAGATCAAAATCCTGGGATAGGCCCTTATTAGCACACCAAGAGAGAAAGGTAGACCAGACTCGATGGAAGGCCTTAGAGGAAACAGGTTAGCTGCACTAAGCATAGTAGCCACCACACCAGAAGAGAAACCCTTCTTCTTCAGAATTGAGGATTACAGTTCCAAGCCATCAAAGCCAAACGATGGACATCCTCTTTCCACAGGTAACCCTGTAGAAGAAGATCCGGACGGCAAGGGAGCTGAAAGCGCTCTGCCACTAAGAGATCTAGAAGCTGGGGAAACCAAGCCTGCCGAGGCCAGTACGGAGCAATCAGAATGATTGGATATCGCTCCAGTCACAGTTTCTGTATCACCCTGTGCAACATGAGGATGGGAGGAAAGATGAATGCCAGAGGAAATTGCCAAGGAATGGACATGGCATCCACTGCTACAGACAGAGGGTCCCTCCAGTGAGAGGAGAATGTCGGAACCTTCCGGTTGTGCTGTCACCAAACAGGTCGATGCACGGAAGACCCCACCACTGAACAATGAGGTTGAACACCTCTTGATGCAGTTCCCACACTCCACTGTCCGTCGACTGAGGAAGTCTGCCAGAACGTTGTCTAAGCCGGGAATATGAACTGTGGATATGGCAGGAACATGTTCTTCTGCCCAAGACAAAAAAAAGCCCTGACCACTAACCAAGCTGCGAGACTTCTTGTTCCACCTTGCTTGTTGATGTAAGCCACAACCGTGGCATTGTCGGACTGGACCCGGACCGGACAGTCCTCCAGCTGACACGTACAATGGTGAAGGGCATGAAATATCGGCCGAAGCTCCAACACGTTGATGGGAAGGAGAGATTCCTCTGGAGACCACAGTCTCTGAGCCTTCAGGTGACCCATAACCATTCCCCAGCCGTATTGGCTTGCATCCGTCGTCACCGTGGTCCAGAAGGACACCAGGAAGGGCTTGCCTTTCAGCAGATTGGAGAGGGTGAGCCACCACAACAGACTCAATTCCACATGAAGAAGTAGGGACACTGACTACTTCAGCAGGTCCTGCTGACACCTGCATACCTGCATCACAAACCTCTGGAGTTCCCTGGTGTGAGCCATGGCAAACGGGACCTCTTCTATGGCAGAAATGAACTTTCCCACTAAGGAGGACAACTTCTTGGCTGGAACTGGATCCTGAGCCAGAACAGCAGAAACACTGTGGGCGATCTGGTGAGCCACCTCATCCATGTGAAACACCATGCTCTGCTGAGTGTCAAAGAGAAGGCCCAGGAAGACCAGTGGCTGGGATGGTACAAGATCTGTCTTGTCCACGTTGAGGATCCACCCATGATGGGTGAGTGCATGAATGCAGTCCTGAATCTGCTGATTAAGGAGTTCCGGAAAAAGGGGCTTTCAGAAGCAGGTCGTCCATGTATGGAATGACTCTGATGCCGTTCCGATGGAGGATGAACACTAAGGCTCCCAGGACTCGATTGAAGACTTGAGGAGCTGTAGTAGACCAACGGGAAGAGCAGAAAACTGAAAATGCCCTTGGTCGCAGGCAAATCTGAGATACTGTCGGCTCTCTGGATGAATAGTGATGTGCAAGTACGCATCCTGAAGATCCAGAGAAGCGAGGAATTCCCCAGGGGACATAGCAGTAATCACTGTCCTTAGGGACTCCTGGTGATAGTGGTGCAGACGGCTACCCACAGCAGCGTGGGGGCCTGGGTTCGGCGGGTCATGCCCAAGGAGGTTTGGAAGCCTTGGGCTTGGTGGAGGACCTAGGCCTCTCCATTGTTGTTTGGGCTTGGAGGAGGAAAGCGGAGCCTGGGGAACTGCCTGGTTCGCCAGGTGTGTCTCAGCCTGAAAGGAACAAAAAAAAGACGATTACAATTGGTAGGCATCTTCTTCCTGGAGACCATAGGCAGGAGGGTACTCTTGCCCCCTGTGGCCTCAATAATCTGATCTTTAAGTTCTGGACCAGAGAAGTGCCCTGGAAGGGCAACGAGAGCAATGCATTCTTAGAAGCAGTGTCAGCAGACCAGATCTTGAGCCAAAGAGCCCATCTGGCAACCACAGACATGCTGAAAACCCTGGCCACCAATCTGATGGCATCAAACATGGCCGCAGACACAAAGTGCAGGGCCTCGGAGATGTTAGAAAGGAGTCTCAGCATCACAGCAGTAGGAGCTCCCTGACGAACAGCCAGAGTAAGCTGTTCAGTCCAGACCACAATGGCCCTATTCACCCAGGCCACAGCAAACGCTGGGCATAGGGAAGTACCAGCAGTGGCAAAAATGGTTTTGAGGGTGGTCTCAAGCTTCTTAACAGTCCAGTCTTTAAGAGCAGAAGGTGTTTAATAGGACCCTGATCAGGCCCTGAGCAGAGGGATCAGGAACAGCCTCAAAGGGGTCCCCAAAGAACTGAGCGGAGACCACTGCAGAACATTCCTCATCGTCAGAATCCACTAACAGTTCCTCTTCAAAGGAATCTGACACATCAGGTACTCCCTGCGGTTTTGGTAGGGAAGACCTAACAGAAGCAGGGGTCTGCCAGGAGTGGAAGACACCCTGTAATTGGGATGGAAAGATTTGTAAAGTAGACATCCAAACTGGCTCTAGTGCATGGCTGGAGGTCCCTGGGGGAGACTCAGGGACAGCAGTACATGCTGGGCATAAATTACCTGACATGAGAAGCAATGCACAATGGGGAACACAGGCACCCCAGTACCCTTAGTCTTAGATCTAGCCCCAAGCTCCAACTGAATAGACATTCTCACAGTGTCAAAAGATTCAAAGTATAAGGAAGCACCCAAATACAGTGTGTATGATTAAAATTTCACCCTATAAATCGCTAAAATACATTTATCCGGCAAGCGAAGGGTTAATCTGCTGAGAAGAGAAGGAGAGTCCAAGCCCTGCGTAGGATACTCGTTCGGGGAAAGTACAAAATGTCTGCCATTACGGGAGCCAATCAGAAACTAGCATGTGAAGCAAGCACTCATTGGAAATGTAGTTTTCCCAGAAAAAGTACCCCAACAGTGCCCGAAGCCCCCTGAGCCCCCCAACACATACCAAACATTGAGCGGATAGTAGAGCAAGGGCAGACAAACAAAATGAGCCATCTCTGAAGTCGCTACGTTGAGCGGTTGCAGAGATATGTCCCAACCTGTGAAGTCCCATAGAAGTGAATGGCACAATGGCGTCTATGCGGTAAAAGCACGCAAACACAATTTTTGCAAAGTTGTAACTATGAATTAAAATCACATTAAACAACACTAAAACATCAGACCCAAAAAAACACTGAACCCAGTAGGGAAAGTGCTCACAACCCCCCAAAAGATGCTAACCCAGCAATCAAAGGGTTAAGTCACCACAGAAACGTAACCCTTTGAGTGATGTCTGTGCACCTGCACTCTCAGTCCCAGTCTGCTCTAGTAGGCTTTGCTAGGAGCCGCACGGCACCGGAAGGGACTGACAGCGCAGGTGTCACTATGCAAAGATGTCTGTGCTGTTTCATGGCTGTCGGTCCCGGGAGCCGTAGGAATTCTCTATAAGGAGGTAATAATTCTGGCTACTAGCACTATTGAGCAGCTAGTCACCAAATGGGTAATTCTTTAGGGGCAAGTTTAGGTGGAGTGGTAGTTCCACTTTAAACTATATGTTGCATTTTTATTATTATACCCAAAATGCAGAACTTTACACTGCTCTATACTGAATCTCATTTGCCTGCCTAGTCACCCAATTTGTCCAAATCCTCTTGTAATTCAGAAATATCTGGTTTCAGCCTTTATTACCATACTTAATTTTGTGTCATCGGCAAACATTGACACATGGCTCCCTATGCCCACTGGGAGCTAATTAATAAACAAATTAAAAAGAAGAGGTCCCAGGACAGATCCTTGAGGTACTCCACTCATCAAGTTTGTCCAATCTGAGAACTTCACATTTACCACCACTCTTTGCATTCTATCTTTCAGCCAATTTTCAATCCATGCACAAACATTTGCTCCTAAGCCTATTTCAGTCAATTTGTACAGTAACCTTTTGTTTGGAACTGTATCAAATGCCTTAGCAAAGTCTAAATGGAACATATCAACCGCATCACCCAAATATTAGCATTTTTTATTTATATTGACTAATGGCACTATGTACAAATACTTCATGTGCATGAATTTAGCATAAAAATGATGCAGATGTATTATTTTTAATACGAATTCAAAGATGGACACATTGATAACTGCCCAGATTTGTTTCTGCTTGCATCATTGATATCCAAAGACTCACCTGATCACTGTCTGAACTCTCTTCCTCAGTGGATGTTGCACTGTCTGGCTCCTGATCACTAGATGAATGTTTCACACGCTTGGACTTGGAAGGCTGCAGGTAGAGGTATGTGAGGTATCAGTAGTTAAGAGGCTTGACAGTGAAGCTCTATCAAAAACATCAGACTGATTCCTTATGTGCATCTACATAGTGGCTTCTTGATAACTTAGCAGATATAGCAATTGACCTTTGTAGACAGACATGTGAACAAAGCCTGAGCGTCCTTGGCTAGCTCCAAATGTTATGTGATGACAGGCTACTGTCTAGTGCAGAGGTTCTCAAACTGTGCCCTCAGTAGCCACTAACAGGCTAGGACTTAGGAATTTCCCTGCTAGAACACAAGTGATTTGATCAGAGGCTCAGTCATATTGATTAACACACCTGTGCTCTTAAAAGGAAATTCTCAAATCCTAGCCTGTTAGTGGACAATGAGGGCACGGGTTGAGAACCACTGGTCTAGCGATTTACACACCAGTTATCTGTTGGAGTGCAGATTTCAGTGAGAGACTAGAGGGTATGGAAAGCTGCTAAGACAAGAGGTAGAAAAGAGCATTTTAGTCTGTTTAAATCCTTTTCTCTTAGTCCATATAACTTACAGGTAACTCCGGGAAGGCAACAGCCCCTTTAAGTAGGTTGGAACAATTCTTGGAAAGAATTCAGGGTCGAGCCTTCCTCTCCTTAAAAAGGATTTAAAAGCAAAGACTAAAATCCTCTTTTCTCTGTCCTCCAATACAGCTTACAGGTAACTCTGGGATGTACCAACATTGAGTTCCCAGTTGTGGGATATAAGGCAAGGACCAGACGCTGGTCCCCATGATACCAGAGCTCTCAGACTAATCAGAGCACAGAATAGCCCAAACGGACACTGAACTGTAACATAGCAAACCCGTAACTGTAAACAGAGCATGCTGAACAAGAGCCAACGGGCTCAACAGTTAAAGACCTCTAGACACCGAAATGAAAGTCCTGGACAGGTGGAGCTGCCTCTAGAACTTTCCTGCCAAAACTGGTGTCAGCCAAAGCCAGATCAACACGGTATTGTTTGGCAAAAGTGTGCACGGCGACTAAGTGGCCTCCTTGCACAACTGATCAGCACATGCCTGATTCCCATAGGCCCAGGAGACCCCAAAAGACCTGGTGGAATGAGCTGTGATGCAAAAAGGAGCCAGTTTCTTCTTGAGTTCATAGGCCTTGCAAATGGTAGACTTGATCCAAGACGCAATAGGCAACTTGGATGCAACCTTACCAGCCCTGGGACCGTCAGAGATGACAAAAAAGTGCATCAGACTGACAGACAGACTCAGTCAGTCAGCTCACCTGGCCCATCAATGCCCTCCCAGAATTGGTGTCCCAACCAGCCTGCCATTCCAAAAGCTGTATTCACCCGACCAACCTCTGCCTCTCCCTCAAAATATAGCTGCTGCTGCGGAAAAGTGCCAACTGCGCCTTCTTCCTGTAGTCCTCTCAGTCGCTGGAGAATAGGCAGGGTGGCTGGGGCAACAGGGCCGCTGGAGAGGACATTGGTCCCACTCTCCAGGGCAGGAGCAACCGAGCCACTGGTGAGGACCTTAGTCCCACTCATCACGGCAGGGGCAACAGATGGGCTGGCGAGGATTGCACTCCCCTTCACCAAGCCAGGGGTATCAGAGCCACTGGTGAAGAGCTCGGTCCCACTCCCCAGGGAAGGGTAACAGAGACACTGGAGAGGACAACTGTCCCACACTCCAGGGGTGACAGGCGCTGGAAAGGACGGGTGTCCCACTCTCCCGGGCAGGGGTGACAGAACCGCTGGAGAGGACAGGTGTCCCACTCTCCAGGGCAGGGGTGACAGAACCGCTGGAGAATACAGATGTCCCCCTCTCCAGGGATGGGGTGAAAGATAGGAGTGGGCAGAGACCAGCGGTACTCTGCCCTGAGGCAAGCGCTTCTGCTGGTGTGGCTGGATAGGACACGGCGTGAGTGTCGCAGTCAGGCTTGGGGGGCAGCAAGACTACTGGGACCCCCCTGTCAGAGGACTGAGGATCTGGGACAGCATCCTTGTGACCCAAGTGTGGCGACCAAGGGCTCAACCACCCCTCCTGGGTCAACATCCTCCAAAGACCACTCGATAAAATCCCCATAATCCTCAGTCTCCGGATCCGGCTATTGAGCAAAGTCGAACCATTCTGGTATTGAATCTGGGCCATCTGCCCAGCATCCCTGGGACCCAGGTGTGGAGACTGTAACGGATCCCACCCGTTACTAGAGCCTTGTCTGGGCATGGCATTTATTCACCCCTGGGCCCAAGGATTATGGATATTGGACACTCCTTTGTGCCCGGGCATACAATCTCTCAAGCCCTTATCCTGGACTAAGAGACGTTGGCTAGCTTTATGTGGATAGGCAGCTGTGCCAGAGGAAAGAGCAATTCAAGGCTTGTGTGCTGCAAACTCTTCTGCTCTGCAAAGGGTTAATTATTTTAGTTTGGACATATTTACTTTCAATCTGTATTGCTGCCCCCCAAGCCTTTTGCTTAATTATTCAACCCCTGGCCATTGCTAAGGGAATTAATATTCTGGCCACTCAAGTAATTGTATTGAGAACTGTCTTGTGGCCCCCTGCTGTGTGCTAATCCAATCATGTCTGCCCTATTATGTTTCCCTGAATCATTTGTTGTTGGTTCGTTGACCCTTTGTGGTGACTGAATTATCCCTGTGACTACTCCATTGTATTCTGCCCTACCATTTGCTGTACCCATTGGAGGAACTGTGATTGAATTAAGTCTCCTGTACTGTGCTCCAAGTTAGTGTAGTTTGAAACTGTATAAATATGCTGTGGTTTGTTGTAATAAAGAGTTCTGTTTGGAGTGAACAAGGAGTCCTGGAGTCTTGTATTGCATATGGTCTAAAGTATCCACTCTGATACCCATCTGCACCAAGTATCCTGAAACGTTGACCGCCTGCTGCCAGTTTCCTGCGACCTAACTTTGTGGACTGTCAGGCGGCGACGTGGACTCTTCCCTGCTTCCAGCGATCCTGCGGCTGTTTCCAGTGACTGTCCATACTTCAACTGGTGCATCCGACGGCGCTTATCTGCGTCGAGAAGGAGAGACCCGGGAACGACGGCGGAAGGCGACGCGGTCCCTTCCCAGCTTCCGTTACAGAGACCACGGTCCAATCCACCACTCCTGGGTAAACATCCTCAGATGTGAAAACTGGACAATCCGTAATCTCTGGGGCATGCTGTTGAACAAGGTCAGACAACTTTCTATATGCTTTTTCCAATTCCCATTCTTGTGTAACAAAAGAGTCCAGGTCAGCTCTCTGGAATATCATTCTCCCTGAACTCTTGGAGGTCCTTTCTCAGCCACTCTGATGTATTACCAAGGTTGTAATCCTCCTGGAGACTTTCGAATAATAATCCTGGCCCACCAAAGCCATAGCCCTCTGTGGGATCTTTATCCTCCAGCCCCTGACACACCTGTGCTGCAAACCATCGCAGAGCCCTGTATCCATCATCCAACCTCAGCTCTGTCTGGACCAGCACATCCAGCTTGACCACCCATTCGTCCCAGGGCTGCTCCCACAGAAACAGCATTTGTGAGTCCAGCTGGAGCCGGTACCTTTCCTTGGAGATTGGAGAACCTCCCTCCAGAGCTTCCAGTGGCTCTAATCTCTTCGAATCAGCTCATCCTGCTGTGCCTCTGGGGAAGCAGAGCCTCCAAAGCGCACCTGTAGTTCCGCCACACGGAGCAGAGTTGCAGCTGCCAGTACTGTGGACATCACCTCCGCTGGGGGGCTGGGTCTATACAGGGCCAAGGACCATCGAACCTCCCGCTGGAGATCCGACATATCTGGTACTGGAGATAGATCCCAGTGGTGGTCTGAATGTCCCAAAAGTTAGGAAGCATCCCACCACTGCCACCAATGTGACAGATACCTGTACTAAGACTGAGTAGCTCAGCCAAAACTGTGCTTCCTTAACCCAGGACAACACTCAGGAACTCCACCACCCAGGATCCAGGATCATAGCTCCATTCACCCAGTCACTTAGGCAAGACTCAATGTAGGGTGAAAGGACTCTGAATACAGCAAGCAGCCCCAGTGATGGAGGGTTCTGTTACACCGCCAAAGCCAGATGGTCCTCATCCTCCTTCCACAGGAACCCCTGGTGAAGGAGATCCGGTCTGTGCAGCAGTGGAAACAGTGACTGGACAGACAGAGCTAGTAGTTACAGAAAGCAAGGCTGTCTGGTCCAATATGGAGCAATCAGGATGGTGGGAGTTTTGTCCATCCAAATCTTCCGCAGCACCCTGGGTAGGAGAGGAAGAGGAGGAAAGATGTATGCCAGATGAAATCCCCATGGAATTGACAGAGCATCCACCACAAACGCTAGAGGATCCCTCCAACGTGAGCAAAATATCTGAATCTTCCAGTTGTCCCTGGTAGCCATCAGGTCTATCATGGGAAGCCCCCACATCTGTACCAGGAGAACAAACACTTCTGGATGAAGCTCCCACATGCCCGGGTCTACTGTGTGGTGACTGAGGAAGTCTGATAGGACATTTTCTACACCTGGTATGTGTGCTGTGGCAATAGCAGGTACGTGATCTTTTGCCCAGTTTAAAATACCCTTGACCTTTAACAAAGCAGCAGGACTTCTGGTGCCTCCTTGCTTGTCGATGTAAGCCACGGCTGTGGCATTGTTAGATTGGACTCGAGCTGGACACCCCAACAGATGGGAGGTCCAGTAATTCAGAGCATGGGAAGTCATCCTGAGCTCCAGGATACTGGTAGGAAAAAGAGGCTCCTCCTCTGACCAATGTCCCTGAACACATAGGTGACCCAAGACTGCGCCCCAACCATGCAGGCTGGCATTCGTCATCACTGTGGTCCAGTATGGAATCACAAATGGCCACCCTTTCGTCAGGTTCAAGACGTTCAACCACGAGTGAAGGCTCTGAGCTACCTCCAAAGGAAGGGAGACAGGCTGATCCAGGAGATCCGGGCACCCTCTGCAAACACGTCAAAAACCTATGAAGTTCCCTGGCATGAGCCATGGCAAATAGAACCACTTCCATGGTGGATATTAACTTCCCCACCAGGGAGGAGAACTTTCTCCCTGGAGCTAACGTCCAAAGACAGGGCAGAAGACACCTTGGAGGTGAGCTGCTGAATTGAATCCTCAGTCAGGTAGACCATATTCCGCTGAATATCGAAGTGAACGAGGAACACTAGGATCTGTGAGGGAACGGGAGGAGACTTGTCCATATTCAGAATCCAACTGTGTTGGAAAAGGATCTGGGTACAGTGCTGGACTTGGCAGTCCAGGAGGTCTTGGAAGGTGCCTTGAGGAGAAGGTCATCCATCTAAGGCAGCACCTGAATCCCCTTGGTGTGCAGGAAAGCAATCAATGCACCCAGAATATGACTGAACACCTGAGGAGTTGTGAGACCAAAGGAGAGAGTAATGAACTGGAATTAACCCAGTTTGCAGGCAAACCTGAGGTACTGCTGACTTAGCGGATGCACAGGGATGTGCAGATAGGCATCTTGAACATCCAAAGATGCCAGAAATTCCCCCCGGACACACTGCTGCGATGACTGAGCGCAAGGACTCCATCTTGTAGTGGGGTGTGACCATGAACATGTTGAGAGCCTTGAGGTCCAGGACAGGAAGGCAGCCAAAATCCTTCTTGGGCACTACTAAGAGGTTGGAATAAGTCTGAACCTCTCTCCTGTTGGGGGACCGGTGCCAGAACTCCCTTGTCCAAGACAGACTGGACCACCCCACTGAAAAGCCTGAGCTTTTCTAATCCGAGGGGAGCGAGAACGGAGGAACCTGAAGGGGAGGCCAAGCATTTAAAGGGAATCCTGTAACCCTCAGAAACCACCTGTAAAACCACAGGTCCGCAACAGTGTCTGCACAAACGCGGAGGATTGCGCTTGGGGGCCAAGGGTAGCCAGGCACAGATATCTAAGATAAGATAAGATAATCTCTTAGACAGAGATAAACACTGAACAGGGGTCTTCCACTCACGTAGTATGATCTGGTCTAGAGTGGGATGAGGCGGAAAAACAGTGCAAGACTTCTTGCGTCTTTGAAAGATGTCAGAAGTAGACTGATGTTCAACAGAAGTAGTAGGAATGTTTAGGGTATTTAAAACTGATGTAACGAGACCCTCAGCAAAGTGTTCAGTGTTATCATCAAAGGGATCGCCATAAAAGTGGGAAGAAGCCCCTTGTGAACACACACCGTCCTCTGAATCTTCCAGTGACTCCTCCTCAGAGGAATCAGAAAAGTCAGAAATGCCACGTGCCATAGGGGCCACATACCTGAAGAAAGTGGGGGGCTTCCAAGACTGAAGAACCTCCCCTAAGTAAAAGAGAAAACTGTGCTAAAGAGGACTTTATGTCCTCTTGTTCATGGCTGGAAGGCCCTGGAGGAGACGAAGAGGCCACAGCACATGAAGGGCATAAGTATTGTGAATACTATCATTGGCATGAGGAACGATAATCAGTGGGGGTCAAAGAAGCCCCAGAAACATTAGTCTTAGGTGCAGTCCCAAGTCCCAGTGGGTCTGACATCCTGACAGGAGATAAGTGTCTAACAGTACAAGGAAGAATCCAATACCGTGGGCCAGATTAAAGAATTAATCCAGAAAGAGCTAAAATACACTTATCTGGCAAGCGAAGGATTAATCTAAGAAGAAGAGCAGAACGATCCAAGCCCTGCATAGGAATACTCGTGAGAGGAAAGAAAGTAAATTGTGACTGAACGGTAAGCCAATCTGGAAACAGCCAGCGAAACAGGCATTTATGGGAAACATAGTTTTCCCCTCAGAGTACCCCAAAAACAGCTCCCAAATCCCCTGAGCCCCCAAGACACTGAGGACGTGCACCGGAGTGTAGGGCAAGGGCAGACAAGAGGAATGACTCATCTCTGAACTCGGAGTGGTTGCAGAGATACCTCTCAAGTGAAACTGTCCAATAGAGATCAATGGAGCATTGCGGCTGTGGAATTCAAATAAACGAAAAGTTTCAAAAGTGTCCCAAATTGTAAAACACATACAGAACACCTGACATTAATAGAAAAACACTGAAGGGATATTAGTGAAAATGTCCCACAAACATCCTAACATGGCAATGAAGGGGTTAAAATACCACAGAAAAACAAAATGCTCCAAAGACTCAAACAGACAGAAAGATAAACCCAAATGGGAGCAGATTGTGTATAGGAACGCAAAATGGATACCACTGTTCGGAGGGGAAGCAATGGGACAATGGACCATGGCATTCAAAGGTTTGCCCACCTTTTTTGCCGGTCTTCAGCCTTCAGATTACCATTGAGAAAAGGAGAAGCTTCAGTGAGACTCCTCCAGGGTAAAAGACATAGCACGTAAGGTTTTCCCCCAGGTCTGGAAGGTCCATAAACAGCACCTGTTAACCAAGCAATCCACCACTGGGAAGTCAATAATGGTAATCTGCCTAAAGGGGGATTTCTATACCCCATAGCTAGTAGGAAAATAAAAGAAACTAAAATGAAGCAGAACTGTTCTCTGTATCCTCTCTCTAAAAGGAACAAATCTAACTGGAGGGCAGTATCTAGTGACCAGTTAAGGAGGAGGAGAGAAAGGCTCCACCCTGCATTCAAACCAAGAATTGTTCCTGCCTACTTAAAGGGGCTGTTACTTCCCAGAGTTACCTGTAAGCTATATTGGACTACCGAGAAATGGTGAAACAAAGGGAGCGAGGGAAAAAATATACAACAGAAGAGAGACGCGCAGCGAGAGAGAGCGGGAGGGAGACGCGCAGCAAGAGAGAGCGGAAGTGAGACGCGCAGCGCGAGAGAGCGGGAGGGAGACGCGCAGAGCGAGAGAGCGGGAGGGAGAGACGCGCAGCGCGAGAGAGCGGGAGGGAGACGCGCAGCGAGAGAGAGCGGAAGTGAGACGCGCAGTGCGAGGAGAGCGGGAGGGAGACGCGCAGAGCGAGAGAGCGGGAGGGAGACGCGCAGCGCGAGAGAGCGGGAGGGAGACGCGCAGCGCGAGAGAGCGGGAGGGGAGACGCGCAGCGAGAGAGAGCGGGAGGGAGACACGCAGTGAGAGAGAGAGCGGGAGGGAGATGTGCAGCGAGAGAGAGACGCACAGCGCGAGACGCAGAGAGAAAGACGAAGAGAGAGAGACGCAGAGAGAGAGAGACGCAGATAGAGAGAGACGCGCAGCGCGAGACGTGCAGAGAGAGAGAGAGACGTTCAGACAGACGCTCAGAGAGAGAGAGAGAGAGAGAGAGAGAGCGAGGCGTGCAGAGAAACGCGCAGAGAGAAACCGCGCAGAGAGACGCACAGAGAGAGAGAGACTCACAGAGAGAGAGACGCACAGAGAGAGAGAGAGAGACACACAGAGAGAGAGAGAGACGCACAGAGAGACGCACAGAGAGAGAAAGGGAGAGAGAGAAGGGGAGAGAGAGAGAGAGGGGGAGAGGGAGAGAGAGAGGGGGAGAGAGAGAGAGAGGGGGAGGAGAGACAGAGAGGGAGAGAGACAGAGAGAGACACAGAGAGAGAGAGAGAGACACACACAGAGTGAGAGAGACACACACAGAGAGGGAGAGAGAGAGGGAGAGAGAGGGAGGGGGAGAGAGAGAGAGGGAGGGAGAGAGAGAGAGAGAGAGAGAGACAGATATACACACAGTCGCAGAGAGACTCGCAAAGACGCAGAGAAAGAGAGAGACGCAGAGAGAGTGAGAGATGCAGAGAGTGAGAGACAGAGATAGAGAGACAGACATAGAGAGATAGAGATAGACAGATAGAGAGACAAAGAGAGAGAGAGACAGAGAGAGACAAAGAGAGAGAGACGCCCACCCAGAGAGAGACAAAGAGAGAGACAAAGAGAGAGAGACACAAAGAGAGAGAGAGACACAAAGAGAGAGACAAAGACAGAGAGACAAATAGAGAGCGACAGAGACACGCCCACAGAGACACGCCCAGAGAGAGAGACATGCCCAGAGAGAGAGAGACATGCCCAGAGAGAGAGAGACATGCCCAGAGAGAGAGAGACAAGCCCAGAGAGAGAGAGAGAGAGACAGAGAGAGAGAAAAGCCCAGAGAGAGAGAGAGAGAAAGAGACATGCCCAGAGAGAGAGAGAGAAGCCCAGAGAGAGAGACAAGCCCAGAGAGAGAGACAAGCCCAGAGAGAGAGAGATAGAGACAAGCCCAGAGAGAGAGAGATAGAGACAAGCCCAGAGAGAGAGAGAGAGAGAGAGAGAGAGAGAGAAGCCCAGAGAGAGAGAGAAAGAGACATGCCCAGAGAGAGAGAGAAAAAGACATGCCCAGAGAGAGAGAGACACGCCCAGGGAGAGAGATGCCCAGAGAGAGAGATGCACGCCCAGAGAGAGAGAGAGATGTACAAAGAGAGACGGAGAGAGAGAGAGAAGCACAGAGAGAG
>JBBDGT010000130.1:7500-22500 GCA_037306005.1 Rhinophrynus dorsalis | reverse complement strand
GACGCACAGAGAGAAAGAGACGCACAGAGAGAAAGATACGCACAGAGTTAGACGCACAGAGTTAGACGCACAGAGTTAGACGCACAGAGTTAGACGCACAGAGTTAGACGCACAGAGTTAGACGCACACAGAGAGAGAGATAGAGACAAGCCCAGAGAGAGAGAGAGAGAGAGAGAGAGAGAGAGAGACATGCCCAGAGAGAGAGAGAAAGAGACATGCCCAGAGAGAGAGAGAAAAAGACATGCCCAGAGAGAGAGAGACACGCCCAGGGAGAGAGACGCCCAGAGAGAGAGATGCACGCCCAGAGAGAGAGAGAGAGATGTACAAAGAGAGACGGAGAGAGAGAGAGAGAAGCACAGAGAGAGAGAGACGCACAGAGAGAGACGGAGAGAGACAGAGAAGCACAGAGAGAGAGAGACGCACAGAGAGAGAGAGACGCACAGAGAGAGAGAGAGAGAGACGTAAGCACAGAGATAGAGAGACACACAAAGAGAGAGAGAAGCACAGAGAGACGCACAGAGAGAGACGCACACACAGAGATAGAGAGACACACAAAGAGAGAGAGACGCACAGAGAGACGCACAGAGAGAGAGAGAGAGACACAGAGAGAGAGACGCACAGAGAGAGAGAGAGAGAGAGGGAGAGAGAGAGGGAGAGAGAGAGAGAGGGAGAGAGACACACAGAGAGAGACACACACAGAGAGGGAGAGAGAGAGAGGGAGAGAGAGGGAGGAAGAGAGAGAGAGAGAGACAGATATACACACAGTCGCAGAGAGACTCGCAAAGAGAGACTTGCACAGACGCAGAGAAAGAGAGAGACGCAGAGAGAGTGAGAGATGCAGAGAGTGAGAGATGCAGAGAGTGAGAGATGCAGAGAGTGAGAAACAGACATAGAGAGACAGAGATAGACAGAAAGAGAGACAGAGAGAGACAAAGAGAGAGAGACGCCCACCCAGAGAGACACAAAGAGAGAGAGACAAAAAGAGAGAGACACAAAGAGAGAGAGCGAGAGAGACAGAGAGACACAGAGAGAGAGACAAAGAGAGAGAGACAAAGAGAGAGCGACAGACACGCCCACAGAGAGAGACACGCCCAGAGAGAGAGACAAGCCCAAAGAGAGAGAGAGACAGACAAGCCGAGAGAGAGAGAGAGAGAGAGAGAGACAAGCCCAGAGGGAGAGAGAAAGAGACATGCCCCGAGAGAGAGAGAGACGCCCAGAGAGAGAGAGACACACCCAGAGAGAAAGAGACACGCCCAGAGAGAGAGATGCACAGAGACACCCAGAGAGAGACGCAGAGAGACGCACAGAGAGAGAGAGATGCCCAGAGAGAGAGAGAGAGACGCACGCAGAGAGAGAGAGATGCACGCCCAGAGAGAGAGAGACGCACGCCCAGAGAGAGAGATGTACAGAGAGAGACGCCCAGAGAGAGACGCACAGAGAGAGAGAGACGCCCAGAGAGAGAGACGCAGAGAGAGAGAGACGCAGAGAGAGTGAGAGATGAAGAGAGTGAGAGACAGACATAGAGAGACAGAGATAGACAGATAGAGAGAGAGACAAAGAGAGAGAGAGACACAGAGAGAGACAAAGAGAGAGAGACGCCCACCCAGAGAGAGACAAAGAGAGAGAGACACAAAGACAGAGACACAAAGAGAGAGAGACACACAAAGAGAGAGAGAGACACAGAGAGAGAGAGACACAAAGAGAGAGACACAAAGAGAGAGAAACAAAGAGAGAGACACAAAGAGAAAGACAAAGACAGAGAGACAAAGAGAGAGCGACAAAGAGAGAGCGACAGAGAAACGCCCAGAGACACACCCAGAGAGAGAGACATGCCCAGAGAGAGAGAGACACGCCCAGAGAGAGAGAGACACGCCCAGAGAGAGAGAGAGAAAAGCCCAGAGAGAGAGAGAGAGAGAGAGACACACAAAGAGAGAGAGAAGCACAGAGAGACGCACAGAGAGAGAGAGAGAGAGAGAGACGCACGCACAGAGATAGAGAGACAAACAAAGAGAGAGAGACGCACAGAGAGACACCCAGAGAGAGAGACGCGCAGAGAGACACCCAGAGAGAGAGAGAGAGATGCACAGAGAGAGAGAGAGAGAGAGAGAGACGCACAGAGAGAGAGAGAGAGACGCACAGAGAGAGAGAGAGACGCACAGAGAGAGAGAGAGACGCACAGAGAGAGAGAGAGACGCACAGAGAGAAAGAGAGACGCACAGAGAGAAAGAGATAGAGAAAGAGAGAGAGATGCACAGAGAGAAAGACGCACAGAGAGAAATAGAGACGCACAGAGAAAGAGACGCACAGAGAAAGAGACGCACAGAGAAAGACGCACAGAGAAAAAGACGCACAGAGAAAGAGACGCACAGAGAAAGAGACGCACAGAGAAAGAGACGCACAGAGAAAGAGACGCACAGAGAAAGAGATGCACAGAGAGAGAGATGCACAGAGAGAGAGAGAGACGTACAGAGAGAGAGACGCACAGAGAGAGAGACGCACAGAGAGAGAGACGCACAGAGAGAGAGACGCACAGAGAGAGACGCACAGAGAGAAAGACGCACAGAGAGAAAGAGATAGAGAAAGAGAGAGAGACGCACAGAGAGAAAGACGCACAGAGAGAAAGAGACGCACATTAAGAAATAGAAACGCACAGAGAGACGCACAGAGAAAGAGAGACGCACAGAGAGAGAGATGCACAGAGAGAGAGAGAGAGACGTACAGAGAGAGACGCACAGAGAGAAAGAGAGACTCACAGAGACAGAGAGAGACTCACAGAGACAGAGAGAGAGAGAGACTCACAGACAGAGAGAGAGAGAGACTCACAGACAGAGAGACACAGAGAGAGAGAGAGAGAGAGACGCACAGAGAGAGAGAGACACGCACAGAGGAAAAAGAGAGAGACGCACAGAGAGAGAGAGACGCACAGAGAGAGAGAGACGCACAGAGGAAAAAGAGAGAGACGCACAGAGAGAGAGACGCACAGAGAGAGACGCAGAGAGAAAGACGCAAAGAGAGAAAAAGAGTGATGCAAAAAGAGAAAGAGAGACGCACAGAGAGAGAGAGAGAGAGAGAGAGACGCACAGAGAGAGAGACGCACAGAGAGAAAAAGAGAGTGACGCAAAGAGAGAAAGAGACGTTCAGAGAGAAAGAAAGAGACGCACAGGGAGAGAGAGAGGGACGCACAGAGAGAAAGACGCTCAGAGAGAGAGAGACGCGCAGAGAGAGAGACGCGCAGAGAGAGATGCGCACAGAGAGAGAGACGCACAGAGAGAGAGACGCACAGAGAGAGACGCAGAGAGAGAGAGAGATGCACAGAGAGAGAGACGCACAGAGAGAAAGAGAGAGACGGTCAGAGAGAAAGACGGACAGAGAGAAAGACGCACAGAGAGAAAGACGCACAGAGAGAAAGACGCACAGAGAGAAAGAGACGCACAGAGAGAAAGATACGCACAGAGTTAGACGCACAGAGTTAGACGCACAGAGTTAGACGCACACAGAGAGACACACAGAGTGAGACACACACAGAGAAAGAGACAGAGACGCACAGAGAGAGAGAGAAAGACGCAGAGAGAGAAAGACGCACAGAGAGAGAGACGCAGAGACAGAAAGACGCAGAGAGAGAAAGACGCAGAGAGAGAAAGACGCAGACAGAGAGACAGAGATGCAGAGAGAGAGAAAAAGAGAGAGACGCACAGAGAGAAAGACACACAGAGAGAAATAGAGAGACGCAGAGAGAAAGACGCAGAGAGAAAGACGCAGAGAGAAAGACGCAGAGAGAAAGACGCAGAGAGAAAGACGCACAGAGAGAAAGAGACGCAGAGAGAAAGAGACGCAGAGAGAAAAAGAGAGTGACGCAAAGAGAGAAAAAGAGTGACGCAAAGAGAAAGAGTGACGCAAAGAGAGAAAGAGAGACGCACAGAGAGAGAAAGAGATGCACAGAGAGAGAAAGAGACGCACAGAGTGAGAGAGAGAGACGCACAGAGAGAGATAGAGAGATGCACAGAGAGAGAGATGCAGAGAGAGAGACGCGTAGAGAGAGAGACGCGTAGAGAGAGAGACGCGCAGAGAGAGAGACGCACAGAGAGAGAGAGAAGCACAGAGAGAGAGAGACAAACGCACAGAGAGAGAGACAGACGCACAGAGAGAGAGAGACAGACGCACAGAGAGAGACAGACACAGAGAGAGAGACAGAGACAAAGAGAGAGACAGAGAGAGAGAGACAAAGAGAGAGACGCCCACAGAGAGAGAGAGCACGAGAGAGAGAGAGAGCGCGCGAGAGAGAGAAAGAGAGACGCCCACAGAGAGAGACGCCCAGAGACAGAGAGAGAAAGACGCCCAGAGACAGAGAGAGACAGACGTCCAGAGAGCGAGAGAGAGAGAGAAAGACGCCCAGAGAGAGATGCACAGAGAGAGACAGAGAGAGTGAGAAAGAGACGCAGAGAGAGTGAGAAAGAGACGCAAAGAGAGAGAGAAAGACGCAGAGACGCACAGAGAGAGAGACGCACACACAGAGAGAGACGCACAAAGAGAGAGACACAGAGAAAGACAGACGCACAGAGAGAAAGACGCACAGAGAGAAAGAGATGCACAGAGAGAAAGACGCAGAGAGAGAGAGAGACGCAGAGAGAGAGAGACGCAGAGAGAGAGAGAGACGCAGAGAGAGAGAAACACAGAGAGAAAGACGCACACAGAGAGAGACGCACACAGAGAGAGACGCACACAGAGAGAGACGCAGAGAGAAAAAGACGCAGAGAGAGAAAGACGCAGAGAGAGAGAGACGCAGAGAGAGAGACGCAGAGAGACGCAGAGACGCATAGAGAGAAAGATAGAGAAAAAGAGAGAGAGATGCAGAGAGAAATAGAGAGACGCACAGAAAGATGCACACGCACAGAGAGACGCACAGAGAGAAAGAGAGAGAGACGCAGAGAGAGAGAGAGAGAGAGAGACGCAGAGACGCACAGAGTGACACGCACAGAGTGACACGCACAGAGAGAGACGCACAGAGTAAGAGATGTATAGAGAGACGTGCAGAGAAAGACGCACAGAGAGAGACAGACGCATAGAGAGAGAGAGACACACACAAAGAGAAAGATGCACAGAGAGAAATAGAGAGACGCACAGAGAGAGAGAGAGAGACGCACAGAGAGAGAGAGAGACGCACAGAGAGAGAGAGACGCACAGAGAGAGAGAGACGCACAGAGAGAGAGAGACGCACAGAGAGAGAGAGACGCACAGAGAGAGAGAGACGCACAGAGAGAGAAAGAGACGCACAGAGAGAGAGAGAGAGATGCAGAGAGAGAATCACAGAGAGAGAGCGACGCACAGAGAGACGCACAGAGAGAGAGACGCACAGAGAGAAAGAGAGAGAGATGCACTGAGAAAGATGCAGAGAGAAAGAGAGACGCACAGAGAGAAAGAGAGAGACGCACAGAGAGAAAGAGAGAGAGACGCACAGAGAGAGAGAGAGAGAGACGCACAGAGAGAGAGACGCACAGAGAGAGAGACGCACAGAGTGAGAGACGCACAGAGTGAGAGATGTATAGAGAGACGCGCAGAGAGAGAGAAAGAAAGACGCACAGAGAGAGACGCACAGAGAGAGAGAGACGCACAGAGAGAGAGAGAGAGGTGCACAGAGAGAGAGAGAGACAGAGAGTGTGAGAAAGACGCAGAGAGAGTGAGAAAGAGACGCAGAGAGAGAGAGAAAGACGCAGAGAGAGACGCACAGAGAGAGAGACGCACACACAGAGAGAGACGCACAAAGAGAGACACACAGAGAAAGATAGAGACGCACAGAGAGAAAGACGCACAGAGAGAAAGAGACGCACAGAGAGAGAGACGCACAGAGAGAGAGAGACGCAGAGAGAGAGAGAGACGCAGAGAGAGAGAGACGCAGAGAGAGAGAGACGCAGAGAGAGACGCAGAGAGAGAGAGACGCAGAGAGAGAAAAAGACGCACACAGAGAGAGACGCACACAGAGAGAGACGCACACAGAGAGAGACGCGCACAGAGAGAGAGACGCACAGAGAGAGAGACGCACAGAGAGAGAGACGCACAGAGAGAGAGACGCACAGAGAGAGAGACGCATGCATAGACAGAGAGAGAAAGACGCCCAGAGACAGAGAGAGACAGACGTCCAGAGAGCGAGAGAGAGAGAGAAAGACGCCCAGAGAGAGATGCACAGAGAGAGACAGAGAGAGTGAGAAAGAGACGCAGAGAGAGTGAGAAAGAGACGCAAAGAGAGAGAGAAAGACGCAGAGACGCACAGAGAGAGAGACGCACACACAGAGAGAGACGCACAAAGAGAGAGACACAGAGAAAGACAGACGCACAGAGAGAAAGAGATGCACAGAGAGAAAGACGCAGAGAGAGAGAGACGCAGAGAGAGAGAGACGCAGAGAGAGAGAGAGACGCAGAGAGAGAGAAACACAGAGAGAAAGACGCACACAGAGAGAGACGCACACAGAGAGAGACGCACACAGAGAGAGACGCAGAGAGAAAAAGACGCAGAGAGAGAAAGACGCAGAGAGAGAGAGACGCAGAGAGAGAGACGCAGAGAGACGCAGAGACGCATAGAGAGAAAGATAGAGAAAAAGAGAGAGAGATGCAGAGAGAAATAGAGAGACGCACAGAAAGATGCACACGCACAGAGAGACGCACAGAGAGAAAGAGAGAGAGACGCAGAGAGAGAGAGAGAGAGAGAGACGCAGAGACGCACAGAGTGACACGCACAGAGTGACACGCACAGAGAGAGACGCACAGAGTAAGAGATGTATAGAGAGACGTGCAGAGAAAGACGCACAGAGAGAGACAGACGCATAGAGAGAGAGAGACACACACAAAGAGAAAGATGCACAGAGAGAAATAGAGAGACGCACAGAGAGAGAGAGAGAGACGCACAGAGAGAGAGAGAGACGCACAGAGAGAGAGAGACGCACAGAGAGAGAGAGACGCACAGAGAGAGAGAGACGCACAGAGAGAGAGAGACGCACAGAGAGAGAGAGACGCACAGAGAGAGAAAGAGACGCACAGAGAGAGAGAGAGAGATGCAGAGAGAGAATCACAGAGAGAGAGCGACGCACAGAGAGACGCACAGAGAGAGAGACGCACAGAGAGAAAGAGAGAGAGATGCACTGAGAAAGATGCAGAGAGAAAGAGAGACGCACAGAGAGAAAGAGAGAGACGCACAGAGAGAAAGAGAGAGAGACGCACAGAGAGAGAGAGAGAGAGACGCACAGAGAGAGAGACGCACAGAGAGAGAGACGCACAGAGAGAGAGACGCACAGAGAGAGAGACAGACGCACAGAGAGAGAGACAGACGCACAGAGAGAGACAAAGAGAGAGACAGAGAGAGAGACAAAGAGAGAGACGCCCACAGAGAGAGAGAGCGCGAGAGAGAGAGAGAGCGCGAGAGAGAGAGAAAGAGAGACGCCCACAGAGAGAGACGCCCAGAGACAGAGAGAGAAAGACGCGCAGAGACAGAGAGAGACAGACGTCCAGAGAGCGAGAGAGAGAGAGAGAAAGATGCCCAGAGAGAGATGCACAGAGAGAGAGAGACAGAGAGAGTGAGAAAGAGACGCAGAGAGAGTGAGAAAGAGATGCAAAGAGAGAGAGAAAGAGACGCAGAGAGAGACGCACAGAGAGAGAGACACACACACAGAGAGAGACGCACAGAGAGAGACACAGAGAAAGACAGAGACGCACAGAGAGAAAGACGCACAGAGAGAAAGAGATGCACAGAGAGAAAGATGCAGAGAGAGAGAGAGACGCAGAGAGAGAGAGAGACGCAGAGAGAGAGAGACGCAGAGAGAGAGAGAGACGCAGAGAGAGAGAGAGACGCAGAGAGAGAGAAACACAGAGAGAAAAAAACGCACACAGAGAGAGACGCACACAGAGAGAGACGCAGAGAGAGAGAGACGCAGAGAGAGAGACGCAGAGAGAGAGACGCAGAGAGAGAGACGCAGAGAGAGAGACGCAGAGAGAGAGACGCAGAGAGAGAGACGCAGAGACGCATAGAGAGAAAGATAGAGAAAAAGAGAGAGAGATGCAGAGAGAAATAGAGAGACGCACAGAGAAAGATGCACACGCACAGAGAGACGCACAGAGAGAAAGAGAGAGACGCAGAGAGAGAGAGACGCAGAGACACACAGAGTGACACGCACAGAGTGACACGCACAGAGTAAGATGTATAGAGAGAGACGCGCAGAGAAAGACGCACAGAGAGAGACAGACGCATAGAGAGAGAGACACACACAAAGAGAAAGATGCACAGAGAGAAATAGACGCACAGAGAGAGAGAGACGCACAGAGAGAGAGAGAGACGCACAGAGAGAGAGAGAGACGCACAGAGAGAGAGAGAGACGCAGAGAGAGAGAGAGAGAGAGAGAGATGCAGAGAGAGAATCACAGAGAGAGAGCGACGCACAGAGAGACGCACAGAGAGAGAGACGCACAGAGAGAGAGACGCACAGAGAGAGAGACGCACAGAGAGAAAGAGAGAGAGATGCACTGAGAAAGATGCAGAGAGACGCACAGAGAGAAAGAGAGAGACGCACAGAGAGAAAGAGAGAGACGCACAGAGAGAAAGAGAGAGAGACGCACAGAGAGAGAGACGCACAGAGAGAGAGACGCACAGAGTGAGAGACGCACAGAGTGAGAGATGTATAGAGAGACGCGCAGAGAGAGAGAGAGACGCGCAGAGAGAGAGAAAGAAAGACGCACAGAGAGAGACGCACAGAGAGAGAGAGACGCACAGAGAGAGAGAGAGAGGTGCACAGAGAGAGAGAGAGACAGAGAGTGTGAGAAAGACGCAGAGAGAGTGAGAAAGAGACGCAGAGAGAGAGAGAAAGACGCAGAGAGAGACGCACAGAGAGAGAGACGCACACACAGAGAGAGACGCACAAAGAGAGACACACAGAGAAAGATAGAGACGCACAGAGAGAAAGACGCACAGAGAGAAAGAGACGCACAGAGAGAGAGACGCACAGAGAGAGAGAGACGCAGAGAGAGAGAGAGACGCAGAGAGAGAGAGACGCAGAGAGAGAGAGACGCAGAGAGAGACGCAGAGAGAGAGAGACGCAGAGAGAGAAAAAGACGCACACAGAGAGAGACGCACACAGAGAGAGACGCGCACAGAGAGAGAGACGCACAGAGAGAGAGACGCACAGAGAGAGAGACGCACAGAGAGAGAGACGCACAGAGAGAGAGACGCACAGAGAGACGCAGAGAGACGAAGAGAGACGAAGAGAGAGAAAGACGCAGAGAGAGACGCAGAGACGCATAGAGAGAAAGATAGAGAAAAAGAGAGAGAGACGCACAGAGAGAAATAGAGAGACACACAGAGAAAGATGCACACGCACAGAGAGAAAGAGAGAGAGACACAGAGAGAGAGAGAGACGCAGAGACGCACAGAGTGACACGCACAGAGTGACACGCACAGAGAGAGACGCACAGAGTAAGATGTATAGAGAGACGCGCAGAGAGACAGATGCATAGAGAGAGAGAGAGAGACACACAAAGAGAAAGATGCACAGAGAGTGAGAGACACACAAAGAGAAAGATGCACAGAGAGAAATAGAGAGACGCAAAGAGAGAGAGACGCACAGAGAGAGAGAGAGACGCAGAGAGAGAGAGACGCAGAGAGAGAGAGAGACGCAGAGAGAGAGAAAGACGTACAGAGAGAGAGAGAAACGCAGAGAGAGAGATAGAGACGCACAGAGCGACAGAGATGCAAAGAGAGAGATAGAGAAGCACAGAGAGAGATAGAGACGCACAGAGAGAGAGAGAGATGCAGAGAGAGAATCACAGAGAGAGAGCGACGCACAGAGAGACGCACAGAGAGAGAGACGCACAGAGAGAGAGAGACACACTGAGAAAGACGCAGAGAGAAAGAGAGACGCACAAAGAGAAAGAGACGCACAGAGAGAAAGAGAGAGACGCACAGAGAGAGAGAGAGACGCACAGAGAGAGAGAGAGACGCACAGAGAGAGAGACGCACAGAGTGAGAGACGCACAGAGTGAGAGACGCACAGAGTGAGAGACGCACAGAGTGAGAGACGCACAGAGTGAGAGACGCACAGAGTGAGAGATGTATAGAGAGACGCGCAGAGAGAGCGAGAGACGCGCAGAGAGAGAGAAAGACGCACAGAGAGAGAGAGAGACGCACAGAGAGAGAGAGAGACGCACAGAGAGAGAAAGAGACGCACAGAGAGAGAAAGAGACGCACAGAGAGAGAAAGAGAGACGCAGAGAGAGAGAGACGCGCAGAGAGAGAAAGAGACGCGCAGAGAGAGAGAGACGCGCAGAGAGAGAGAGACGCGCAGAGAGAGAGAGACGCGCAGAGAGAGACGCCCAGAGAGAGAGAGATGTGCAGAGAGAGAGACGCACACAGAGAGAGAGAGACGCACACAGAGAGAGAGAGACGCACACAGAGAGAGATGCACAGAGAGAGAGATGCACAGAGAGAGAGAGACGCAGAGAGAGAGAGACGCACAGAGAGAGAGAAAGAAAGACGCACAGAGAGAGAGAGAGACGCACAGAGAGAGAGAGAGACGCACAGAGAGAGAGAAAGAAAGACGCACAGAGAGAGAGACAGAGAGAGAGAGAGAGAGAGAGACGCATAGAGAGAGACGCATAGAGAGAGAGAGAGAGACGCACAGAGAGAGAGAGCGAGAAACGCACAGAGAGAGAGCGAGAAACGCACAGAGAGAGAGACGCACAGAGAGTGAGAGAGAGACGCACAGAGAGAGACGCAGAGACAAAGAGAGAGAGAGACAAAGAGAGAGAGAGACAGAGAGAGAGACAGAGAGAGAGAAAGAGAGAGAGAGAGACAAAGAGAGAGAGACAAAGAGAGAGAGAGAGACAAAGAGAGAGAGAGAGAGAGAGAGACAAAGAGAGAGACGCCCAGAGACAGAGAGACGCCCAGAGACAGAGAGACACCCAGAGACAGAGGGAGAGAGACACCCAGAGACAGAGGGAGAGAGACGTCCAGAGAGAGAGAGAGAGAAAGACACCCAGAGAGAGATACAGAGAGAGAGAGAGAGAGACTCAAAGAGAGAGAGAGACGCACAGAGAGAGAGAGACGCACAGAGAGAGACGCACAGAGAGAGAGAGAGACGCACAGAGAGAGAGAGAGAGAGAGATGCACAGAGAGAGTGACGCACAGAGAGAAAGACGCACAGAGAGAAAGACGCACAGAGAGAAAGACGCACAGAGAGAGAAAGACGCACAGAGAGAGAGAGAGAGACGTACAGAAAGAGAGAGATGCACAGAGAGAGGGAGACGCATAGAGAGAAAGATAGAGAAAGACGCACAGACAGAAACAGAGAGACGCACAGACAGAAACAGAGAGACGCACAGACAGAAACAGAGAGACGCACAGACAGAAACAGAGAGACGCACAGACAGAAATAGAGAGATGCAGAGAGAGAGAGACACACACACAGAGAGAGAGACACACACAGAGAGACGCACAGAGAGAGAGAGAGACTCACAGAGAGAGAGAGAGAGACGCACAGAAAGAGAGACACACAGAGAGAGAGAGACGCACAGAGAGAGAGAGACACAGAGAGAGAGAGAGACAGAGAGAGAGACAGAGAGAGACACCCAGAGACAGAGAGACGCCCAGAGAGAGAGAGACGCCCAGAGAGAGAGAGAGAGACGCACAGAGAGAGAGAGACGCACAGAGAGAGAGAGACGCACAGAGAGAGAGACGCACAGACAGTGAGATGCACAGAGAGAAAGACGCAGAGAGAGAAAGACGCAGAGAGAGAAAGACGCAGAGAGAGAGAGACGCAGAGAGAGAGAGACGCAGAGAGAGACGCAGAGAGAGAGAGATGCATAGAGATAGAGAAAGACGCACAGAGAGAAAGAGACGCAGAGAGAAATAGAGAGACGCACAGAGAGAAAGAGACGCAGAGAGAGACACACAGAGAGACAGACACACAGAGAGACGCAGAGAGAGAGAGAGAGATGCACAGAGAGAGAGAGAGACACACACACAGAGAGAGACGCAGAGAGAGAGAGATGCACAGAGAGAGAGACGCACAAAGAGAGAGACGCACAGAGAGAAAGAGAGAGACGGTCAGAGAGAAAGACGGACAGAGAGAAAGAGACGCACAGAGAGAAAGAGACGCACAGAGAGAAAGAGACGCACAGAGAGAAAGAGACGCACAGAGTTAGATGCACAGAGTTAGACGCACAGAGTTAGACACACACAGAGAGACACACAGAGTGAGACACACACAGAGAAAGAGACAGACGCACAGAGAGAGAGAGAAAGACGCAGAGAGAGAAAGACGCACAGAGAGAGAGACGCAGAGACAGAAAGACGCAGACAGAGAAAGACGCAGAGAGAGAAAGACGCAGACAGAGAAAGACGCAGACAGAGAAAGACGCAGACAGAGAAAGACGCAGACAGAGAGACAGAGATGCAGAGAGAGAGAAAAAGAGAGAGACGCACAGAGAGAAAGACACACAGAGAGAAATAGAGAGACGCACAGAGAGAGACGCAGAGAGAAAGACGCAGAGAGAAAGACGCAGAGAGAAAGACGCAGAGAGAAAGACGCACAGAGAGAAAGAGACGCAGAGAGAAAAAGAGAGTGACGCAAAGAGAGAAAAAGAGTGACGCAAAGAGAGAAAAAGAGTGACGCAAAGAGAAAGAGTGACGCAAAGAGAAAAAGAGTGACGCAAAGAGAAAAAGAGTGACGCAAAGAAAAAAGAGAGACGCACAGAGAGAGAGAGAGATAGAGAGAGATGCACAGAGAGAGAGAGAGATGCACAGAGAGAGAAAGAGAGACGCACAGAGAGAGAAAGAGAGACGCACAGAGAGAGAAAGAGAGACGCACAGAGAGAGAGACGCACAGAGAGAGAGACGCACAGAGAGAGAGAGAGACGCACAGAGAGAGAGAGAGATGCGCAGAGAGAGAGAGACGCACAGAGAGAGAGATGCACAGAGAGAGAGAGACGCACAGAGAGAGAGATGCAGAGAGAGACGCACAGAGAGAGAGACGCACAGAGAGAGAGAGAGACGCGCAGAGAGAGAGAGAGAGACGCGCAGAGAGAGAGAGAGAGACGCGCAGAGAGAGAGAAAGAAAGACGCGCAGAGAGAGAGAGAGACGCACAGAGAGAGAGAGAGACAAACAGAGAGAAAGAGAGACGCACAGAGAGACACAGAGAGAGAGAGAGAGACGCACAGAGAGAGACGCACAGAGAGACGCACAGAGAGAGAGAGAGAGAGACGCACAGAGAGAGAGAAAAACGCACAGAGAGAGAGAGAGAGACGCACAGAGACGCAAAGAGAGAGAGACAGAGACAGAGAGAGAGAGACAAAGAGAGAGAGAGAGAGAGACAAAGAGAGAGAGAGAGACAAAGAGAGAGAGAGAGAGAGACAAAGAGAGAGAGAGAGAGACAAAGAGAGAGAGAGAGAGACAAAGAGAGAGACGCCCAGAGACAGAGAGACGCCCAGAGACAGAGAGAGAGAGACGCCCAGAGACAGAGAGACGTCCAGAGAGAGAAAGACACCCAGAGAGAGATACACAGAGAGAGAGAGAGACTCACAGAGAGAGAGACGCACAGAGAGAGAGAGAGAGAGACGCACAGAGAGAGAGAGAGAGACGCACAGAGAGAGAGAGAGAGAGAGAGACGCACAGAGAGAGAGAGAGAGAGACGCACAGAGAGAGTGACGCACAGAGAGAAAGACGCACAGAGAGAAAGATGCACAGAGAGAAAGATGCACAGAGAGAGAAAGACGCACACAGAGAGAGAGAGACGTACAGAAAGAGAGAGACGCACAGAGAGAAAGATGCACAGAGAGAGGGAGACGCATAGAGAGAAAGATAGAGAAAGACGCACAGACAGAAACAGAGAGACGCACAGACAGAAACAGAGAGACGCACAGACAGAAACAGAGAGACGCACAGAAGAAACAGAGAGACGCAGAGAGAGAGACACACACACACACACAGAGAGAGACACACACAGAGAGACGCACAGAGAGAGAGACTCACAGAGAGAGAGAGAGAGACGCACAGAAAGAGAGACACAGAGAGAGAGAGAGACGCACAGAGAGAGAGACACACAGAGAGAGAGACGCACAGAGAGAGAGAGAGAGACACAGAGAGAGAGAGAGAGACAAAGAGAGAGAGACAAAGAGAGAGACAGAGAGAGACACCCAGAGACAGAGAGACGCCCAGAGAGAGAGAGACGCCCAGAGAGAGAGAGACGTACAGAGAGAGAGAGACGTACAGAGAGAGAGACGCACAGAGAGACAGAGACACACAGAGAGACAGAGACACACAGAGAGAGAGACGCACAGAGAGAAAGACGCAGAGAGAGAAAGACGCAGAGAGAGAAAGACGCAGAGAGAGAGAGACGCAGAGAGAGAGAGACGCAGAGAGAGAGAGATGCATAGAGATAGAGAAAGACGCACAGAGAGAAAGAGACGCACAGAGAGAAATAGAGAGACGCACAGAGAGAAAGAGAGACGCACAGAGAGAGACACACAGAGACAGACACACAGAGAGACGCAGAGAGAGAGAGAGAGATGCACAGAGAGAGAGAGACACACACAGAGAGAGAGACGCAGAGAGAGAGAGAGAGAGATGCACAGAGAGAGAGACGCACAAAGAGAGAGAGACGCACAGAGAGAAAGAGAGAGACGGTCAGAGAGAAAGACGGACAGAGAGAAAGACGCACAGAGAGAAAGAGACGCACAGAGAGAAAGATACGCACAGAGTTAGACGCACAGAGTTAGACGCACACAGAGAGACACACAGAGTGAGACACACACAGAGAAAGAGACAGAGACGCACAGAGAGAGAGAGAAAGACGCAGAGAGAGAAAGACGCACAGAGAGAGAGACGCAGAGACAGAAAGACGCAGAGACAGAAAGACGCAGAGAGAGAAAGACGCAGAGAGAGAAAGACGCAGACAGAGAGACAGAGATGCAGAGAGAGAGAAAAAGAGAGAGACGCACAGAGAGAAAGACACACAGAGAGAAATAGAGA
>JBBDGT010000130.1:0-2500 GCA_037306005.1 Rhinophrynus dorsalis | reverse complement strand
CGCAGAGAGAGAAAAAGAAAGACGCGCAGAGAGAGACGCACAGAGAGAGAGAGAGACAAACAGAGAGAAAGAGAGACGCACAGAGAGACACAGAGAGAGAGAGAGAGACGCACAGAGAGAGAGAGAGACGCACAGAGAGAGAGAGAGAGAGACGCACAGAGAGAGAGAGAGAGACGCACAGAGAGAGAGAGAGAAACGCACAGAGAGAAAAACGCACAGAGAGAGAGAGAGACGCACAGAGACGCAAAGAGAGAGAGACAGAGACAGAGAGAGAGAGACAAAGAGAGAGAGAGAGAGACAAAGAGAGAGAGAGACAAAGAGAGAGAGAGAGACAAAGAGAGAGAGAGAGACAAAGAGAGAGAGAGAGAGAGAGACAAAGAGAGACACGCCCAGAGACAGAGAGACGCCCAGAGACAGAGAGAGAGAGACGTCCAGAGAGACAGAGAGAGAAAGACACCCAGAGAGAGATACACAGAGAGAGAGAGAGACTCACAGAGAGAGAGACGCACAGAGAGAGAGAGAGAGAGAGACGCACAGAGAGAGAGAGAGAGAGACGCACAGAGAGAGTGACGCACAGAGAGAGTGACGCACAGAGAGAAAGACGCACAGAGAGAAAGATGCACAGAGAGAGAAGACGCACACAGAGAGAGAGAGACGTACAGAAAGAGAGAGACGCACAGAGAGAAAGATGCACAGAGAGAGGGAGACGCATAGAGAGAAAGATAGAGAAAGACGCACAGACAGAAACAGAGAGACGCACAGACAGAAACAGAGAGACGCACAGACAGAAACAGAGAGACGCAGAGAGAGAGACACACACACAGAGAGAGAGAGACACACACACAGAGAGAGAGACACACACAGAGAGATGCACAGAGAGAGAGAGAGACTCACAGAGAGAGAGAGAGACGCACAGAAAGAAAGACACACAGAGAGAGAGACGCACAGAGAGAGAGACACACAGAGAGAGAGACGCACAGAGAGAGAGAGAGACACAGAGAGAGAGAGAGAGAGAGAGAGACAAAGAGAGAGAGACAAAGAGAGAGAGAGACAGAGAGAGACACCCAGAGACAGAGAGACGCCCAGAGAGAGAGAGACGCCCAGAGAGAGAGAGAGACGCACAGAGAGAGAGAGACACACAGAGAGAGAGACGCACAGAGAGACAGAGACACACAGAGAGAGAGACGCACAGAGAGAGAGACGCACAGAGAGAGAGACGCACAGACAGTGAGATGCACCAGAGAGAAAGACGCAGAGAGAGAAAGACGCAGAGAGAGAAAGACGCAGAGAGAGAAGACGCAGAGAGAGAGAGACGCAGGTAGAGAGAGACGCAGAGAGAGAGAGATGCATAGAGATAGAGAAAGACGCACAGAGAGAAAGAGACGCACAGAGAGAAATAGAGAGACGCACAGAGAGAAAGAGAGACGCAGAGAGACACACAGAGAGACAGGACACACAGAGAGACGCAGAGAGAGAGAGAGAGAGAGATGCACAGAGAGAGAGAGACACACACAGAGAGAGAGACGCAGAGAGAGAGAGAGAGAGAGATGCACAGAGAGAGAGACGCACAAAGAGAGAGAGACGCACAGAGAGAAAGAGAGAGACGGTCGAGAGAAAGACGGACAGAGAGAAAGAGACGCACAGAGAGAAAGAGACGCACAGAGAGAAAGATACGCACAGAGTTAGATGCACAGAGTTAGAACGCACAGAGTTAGACGCACACAGAGAGACACACAGAGTGAGACACACACAGAGAAAAAGACAGAGACGCACAGAGAGAGAGAGAAAGACGCAGAGAGAGAAAGACGCACAGAGAGAGAGACGCACAGAGAGAGAGACGCAGAGACAGAAAGACGCAGACAGGGAAAGACGCAGAGAGAGAAAGACGCAGACAGAGAAAGACGCAGACAGAGAGACAGAGATGCAGAGAGAGAGAAAAAGAGAGAGACGCACAGAGAGAAAGACACACAGAGAGAAATAGAGAGACGCACAGAGAGAGACGCAGAGAGAAAGACGCAGAGAGAAAGACGCAGAGAGAAAGACGCAGAGAGAAAGACGCACAGAGAGAAAGAGACGCAGAGAGAAAAAGAGAGTGACGCAAAGAGAGAAAAAGAGTGACGCAAAGAGAAAAAGAGTGACGCAAAGAGAAAAAGAGTGACGCAAAGAGAAAAAAGAGAGACGCACAGAGAGAGATAGAGAGAGATGCACAGAGAGAGAGAGATGCACAGAGAGAGAAAGAGAGACGCACAGAGAGAGAGAGACGCACAGAGAGAGACGCACAGAGAGAGAGACGCACCAGAGAGAGAGAGAGACGCGCAGAAGAGAGAGACGCGCAGAGAGAGAGAGACGCGCAGAGAGAGAGAGACGCGCAGAGAGAGAGAGACGCACAGAGAGAGAGAGACGCACAGAGAGAGAGACGCACAGAGAGAGAGACGCACAGAGAGAGACGCGCAAAGAGAGAGAGACGCGCAGAGAGAGAGAGACGCGCAGAGAGAGAGAA
>JBBDGT010000071.1:0-60527 GCA_037306005.1 Rhinophrynus dorsalis | reverse complement strand
TTGGTGGATCCAGGTCACAAACAGCGCCTATATCCGTCAAACAAATGGAAGATCCGATTGTTCAAAATTATCAAAAGTATTTTAAAGCTAAACTATCACCCCAAATAAAGTATCCACCCCCCCCAATAATAAGTCATATAGCGATAAGCTTAGAAATAGTATTATTATCCAGCATAAGTACCAGCGTTATTAAGAAATCCTACTTCACCTGAGACTGACGGGAAGGTTTCTTGCTATAGAGGAATCTGCGCACGTGCACCATCAGTCACTTCCTGCACCGTGCACGGTGCAATGCAACTCCTCCTCACTAATCCTGGAGGAGACCAGGACGTACAGCGCAGGTGTGCAGATTTTTCTAAGGTAAGATGTTTGTGCTGATGCCTGGCCATCAGTCTCAGAAGAAGTAGGATTTCTTAAAGGGATAGTAATACTTCGTTTTATGAATATTTTATTTTGTAGGCATTAAAAAAACATGAAGAATGATATAAGTCTTATCTCTCAGACCTTTATAGTTTGAGAGATATTCACAATCAAAGTTTCCCCTCACTCACCAAAATGGTCAAGTCTGCCATCTATCTGTCAGATTTGGAATCCGGTCCTCAAACCAACTGGTGGCTCTTCAGCAGAGCCGAGATCGCAAGATATAAAAATAACTATTTCATTGGAAGGGTCTAAAAAGTGCACTTGCAAACTAGGCGCACTTTGTAGACTATTCAAATGAAGTAGTTCTTATATCTCGCGATCTCGGCTCTGCTGCAGAGCCACGGCTGATCTGTGGACCGGATTCCAAATCTGACAGCTAGATGGCAGACTTGACCGTTTTGGTCAGTGAGGGGAAACTTTGCTTGTGAATATCTCTCAAACCATAAAGGTTTGAGAGATAAGACTTCTTCATGTTTTTTTTAATGCCTAAAAAATAAAATAAAGATAAATTGAAGTATTACTATCCCTTTAATAACTCTGGACTTATGTTGCATAATACTACTATTTCTAAGCTTATTGCTCTATTACTAATTATTGGGGGGACTTTATTTGGAGTGATAATTCAACTTTAATATCTATACAAGAAGAAATACTTGTACAATTAAATCAAAATATTAAACAATATAAGTTAAAATGGCTAACACATTTTTCAAAGCCAAACTATCTGTATATGCGTGTCGGCCTGTAAGACCTTGTATCTGTTGCTGCACCGCAACTCATATCATCAATCCTGTGGCTGCTGCTGGATCATGGGAGTTGTGGTCCAGCGATAGACGGATGATCTGAAGTTTCCCACATCCCTGCCACAGGTAACGTAGCTGACAGTGACAGCAGCAGAATAATGGGACAGAATGCTTTCACTGAATACACAATAGTCTAACCATGTCATCAGGGGGGCTGAGTCACATCACATGAACGCTTGTCATTGTGTCCAGCTGTCTCTGATATAAATAGTAAAAGAGACTTGTCAGGGATAGACTAGAGCCCATGCACAGGGTGACCAAGACAGGGAGCTCCTTACTACCCTAAAAATAACAGGGGCAGTATATGGACAGTAACACAGAGAAACTCTTTGAAGGAGAAAGATCACTTTAAAGGGATAGTAATACTTAAAATGTAAAAAAAAATATGTTGTAGGGTTTATCCCCCTGAGTAAAACAAGAGTACTCCCACTGCTGAAAGGTGTTTCATTAAAAAGTTATTAATTTTCAAAGTTGAATTTTTTAGGTGCAATATCACAGTGGCCTGAAATTGTACAGTGGCACTGTTGCTACACCATCCTATGGAGATTTATGGTCAATTGACCAGAGCTGTCCATAGGATCGTGTAGCAACAGCGCCACTGTACAATTTCAGGCCACTGTGATATTGCACCTAAAAAATTCAACTTTGAAAATTAATAACTTTTGAATGAAACACCTTTCAGCAGTGGGAGTTCTCTTGTTTTACTCAGGGGGATAAACCCTACAACATATTTTTTTTTACATTTTAAGTATTACTATCCCTTTAAAGGAGCAGTAAACTTTTTTTCTGAAAAAATATTGTAGGGATTTTCCTATTGAGTAAAATAAGGGTACTCACACTGCCGAAACATTTATATTTCCAGAGTTATTACGGTTTAAACCCATTTTTTTTACATTAGCAGTGCCCTCTAGTGGTCAAATTCTAATTAGATTTCCTGTTAGATTCCAATAGAGAGGAAAGTCAGAAAAGTCAGAAACATACAGTTCTCCATAGAATGTGATAGAAACTGCTGAGTCACTTCCTGTCAGTTAGAATTATCAGGAAGTAAACACAGTAAATTCACTTCCTGTCAGTTAGAACTATCAGGAAGTAAACACACAGTAAATTCACTTCCTGTCAGTTAGATTTATCAAGAAGTAAACACAGTAAATTCACTTCCTGTCAGTTAGAATTATCAGGAAGTAAACACAGTAAATTCACTTCCTGTCAGTTAGAACTATCAGGAAGTAAACACACAGTAAATTCACTTCCTGTCAGTTAGATTTATCAAGAAGTAAACACAGTAAATTCACTTCCTGTCAGAACTATCAAGAAGTAAACACAGTAAATTCACTTCCTGTTAGTTAGGGTGACCACATTGCCATTCTGCCATTCAGGGACACTGTGGTGACGAGAGTAGGAGGGGTCAGTATACATCACTGAACATCAGTGCACTAATTGCTCTTTATCTGGCGCACCCCAGAGTTCTGAACACTAGAGGGAGAACGGTCCATTGACTGCTGTGACAGGAAGCGCTGTCTCTGCTTGACTACAAGATTATATACATCAGGCCCAAAGCCTTAGACTAGTATTACACTACAATAACATTGCACTGCAGCCCCTGTTTCAATCAGGATCAAGGCTCAGTTCTGTCTCTAGTGATTAGGGCTCTATCTAGAAGCCATTTTCTTGTAGCCCAGCAGAGGCATCAATTTGTGTCAAAGTAGGCAATTCTGTTTTTACTGTTTAGATTCTTTATTCAGGGACTTTGTATTGTCCCTGATGGGGGCTGCCAGGGACATGGGACACACACATAAATTTAGGGACTGTCCCTGGCAATCAGGGACATGTGGTCACTAGGGTGACCACATTTCCCTTCTGCCATTCCGGGACGTGGTCACCCTATTGCCTTACCTTGAGTCCCTGGTGGTCTAGCGGAGTGCGGAGCGCAAAGTGCTCTGTGCCTCCTCCGGCACAGAGCTGAAGCTCCCACGCGCTGTGCTCAGTAATGCAGAGCGCTGGGAGATGATGTCATCTCCCAGCGCTCTGTATTACTAGAGCGCTTGCCTCCAGATCAGGTAAGTTGAATTGCCGCCCTGGATGTCAGCCTGCAAGCGGCGTCCATGATGTGACACACCGCTTGCAGGCTGACATTCAGGGCGGCTTGGCTTCATTCCGGGACACTTCATTGTCCCGGTTGAAGGGGACCCGGGACGCGGGACATGTCCCTGAAATAAGGGACAGTCCCGGACGTTCCGGGACCCGTGGTCACCCTAGTGGTCACCCTACTGTCAGTTAGAACTATCAGGAAGTAAATACAGTAAATTCACTTCCTGTCAGTTAGAACTATCAGGAAGTAATCACAGTAAATTCACTTCCTGTCAGTTAGAACTATCAGGAAGTAAATACAGTAAATTCACTTCCTGTCAGTTAGAACTATCAGGAAGTAAACACAGTAAATTCACTTCCTGTCAGTTAGATCTATCAGGAAGTAAACACAGTAAATTCACTTCCTGATTATTTAAACTGCTATAAATTTTGAATAAAACATCTGACAGTGATGGGAGTGACCTTGTTTTATTCAGCAGGAAAATCGCTACAAAATATGTGTTTTCATAAAAAAAGTTTACTGCTCCTTTAAACGCTACATCACTGTATGCTGCGGGGCCCGGGCTCTAATATAACCACTTGTCTTTACATTCACCGCTCAATGTCCCAGCATGCCTCCTTCCTCAGAACTCCATTTCCCGACGTGTCTGCGGGTCTCAATATAATTACAGGGAGAGGCAGTGTATGTAAAAAACACAAAAAAAAAACAGTGCAACCCTCTAAGTGTAGTATACAGGACGTTCAATCCAAAGATAAATTCAAAATCCCTCTCAGGGTACTCACATATTCTAGAGGCCAGCTCGCCTCTGAGTCGATTCACATTGACTGGATTTAACCCTCCAGTCCTGGTATTCACACCTCAGTCTTCTGCTTATCTGGTTCCTGCTGGTTCTTTAAATCAAAATTCTTTTTCTCTCCCAGCTATTCTCCATAAGTCATATAATTACATACCTCAATAAATACACTTCATAGAGGCTATTCTTTACAGGCTTCCCAGATATTTGGAGAAACAGGGAACCAGATCATAGAGTATATTTAAAAAAAATTACAGTTTATTAAAATACATATAGAACACCAGTGTTCTTAAATAAAAAATATAAAACAATATATTATGTCTCGCCTACGCATTTTGTAACCGGATCGTTACTTTTTCAAGGGTAGGAATATGACTGTATACATTTTCAGTTATTAAATAGTCTTAACAGCATATTAATTACTCCTCTGTACTGCCCCCTTCAAATCTTTCCGCGCAAGTGGAATTGGGTACTTCCAGCAACACCCGGAAGATATGTCATCTGGGCTTGTCCCACCCCCTCCCCCACACACGATGCATGCCAGAAGCGTTCCATCGTTAGAAAGCACAACTCGTTGGGATCCGTTCTTTGACATTTCTCTTCCGCATACTTCCCTCCCATAATTGCGCATGTGCAACCCTTCATATAGTCTTTTCATACCACTTATGGGATAGTCGAAAATACGGAGACACACATCTATATCTGGCATCATTCGCCGCGTGTAACAGGGGAGGGGGAGGTCCCAAAATTCAACACATCAACATGGGTGCCGCTCTGTGAATCCCCCCAGGACCACTCACTCTTTTTATCATCAAAATCTATATCAAAAACTCTATATCCCCAAATGCTCTACAACCTATAGAAATGAACCCAGCTCTATTCCTTCATTCATCCCTACAGGAACCTAGGTGTTCAGAGTCATTATCCAAAAACTCTCTTTCTTACATAACGCTCTATATTTATTCGAATCACTCAAAGAAACAGCCTCTAAACCTATTACCTTTAGGTTCTTTATTCCACCGAGTTACCAATCACAAAAGTGACAGGGAACACCATGATCCCTATCTCCATTGATTATTTTTCTCCGGTGCTCCCCCACTCTTACCCGAAGGCACCTTGTTGTCCTGCCAACATATCTGCCACCGCACCCACAAACCAACATATAGATCACATACTTGGTTTCGCAGTTGATAAACTGCCTTATTTGAAATTCTTTTCCATCTCCATCTGTAAATATTTGTGTGCGGTGACACATACCGTATTCTGGCATGTGACACAACAATGTTTATTACACCTACTAGTTGAAGAGCCTGTTACACAGGCCACAGTGCCACTGCCAGCCGGTCGCAGTGCAGTCATGTGCAGTAGAGACTGCCCGCACCACGGCTGATACAGAGCGGGACGCTCCTTCGGAGCGAACCGCTCTGCATCAGCCTCGTCACTGGCAGTCTTTACTGAACATGACTACTACACGCGCATTTTAGCGAATTATTATATAGGATATGTACCCAAAATAGTTTGTATATCAAAAATACCACATTTCTTTCTCTTGGCTTCCTTGGATCAACTGGGGGCTATATAATTACGGATGTTCTTGTCTTTTTTTCTCTGTGTGTAACAAAAAAGTTATCTTTGCTGCTGAATGTTGCAGTGGAGAAGTATTACAGCATAATATGAAGCCTCCGTGCTTGCAATAAAATTACAGATGTTCTTGCCCTTTCTATACATTAGTCTTGGTTTTTCCAATATATCTGTTTTTTGAAGCAAATCTTGACGGAGAATCCCCAATGCTTAATAAGGATTTTTCCAACATCCTTTGATAGCACATTATAGCTTGTTACAAAGGGAACCCCTTTCTCAGAAAAACTCATTTTTCCTTTATTGGAATTACTCTTAGGTACCAAGATTTTACTTCTAGCTAAGGATCTGGCTCTCATACATGCCTTCTCAACATTGGTCTCCCCATATTCCTTTCCCAAGAACTCTTTAACCATTTCTCCACTCTGTCTATCATAATCCTCCACCGAGCTACAGTTGCGTCGTAGGCAATGAAACTGGCCGTTCAGAATATTTCGCAGCCAGCTCAGCAAGTGGCAGCTATCCGCTTTTATATAAGAGTTGCATGACACCTCTTTCTTGTATGTACTGCTGTATATGCTGTGTATGTCTGCAATCTTGCTCGGTTTCCATAAATAGTAAAACTAGTGTGCACCTGTGCTCACTAGTGGTGTGTATACAGCGCCAATCCACCCAGATAGATTCTTCAATCTTATGCAACAGAAAACAGAAAAAGAACTGCACAATCCACTCTGAGTGTAGTATTATTGTGATAGATGATAACAGGTGTAGTGCAAGCAGTAGAAGATAATGAGTATAGAACTAGTGGCAGAAGATAACAGGTGCAGTGCTAGTGGTAGAAGATAATGGGTATTTCGCTAGTGGTAGAGGATAATGGGTGTAGCATTAGTGGTAGAGGATAACGGGTGTAGCGCTAGTGGTAGAAGATAATGGGTGTAGTACTAGTGGTAGAAGATAATGGGTGTAGTACTAGTGGTAGAAGATAATGGGTGTAGCTCTAGTGGTAGAAAATAACAGGTGTATAGCGCTTGTGATAGACGATAACAGGTGTAGTGCAAGCGGTAGAAGATAATGGGTGTAGAACTAGTGGTAGAAGATAACAGGTGCAGTGCTAGTGGTAGAAGATAATGGGTGTTTCGCTAGTGGTAGAGGATAATGGGTGTAGCTCTAGTGGTAGAGGATTACGGGTGTAGCGTTAGTGATAGAGATTAACAAGTGTAGCGCTAGTGGTAGAAGATAATGGGTGTAGTACTAGTGGTAGAGAACAACAGGTATAGCTCTAGTGGTACAAGATAACGGGTGTAGTGCTAGTGGTAGAAGATAATGTGTACAGTCCTAGTGGTAGAAGATAACGGGTGAAGCACTAGTGGTAGAAGATAATCGGTGTAGAGCTAGTGGTAGAAGATAATGGGTGTATCGCTAGTAGTAGAAGATAACGGGTGAAGCACTAGTGGTAGAAGATAATCGATGTAGAGCTAGTGGTAGAAGATAATGGGTGTATCGCTAGTAGTAGAAGATAATGGGTGAAGCACTAGTGGTAGAAGATAATCGGTGTAGAGCTAGTGGTAGAAGATAATGGGTGTATCGCTAGTAGTAGAAGATAATGGGTGAATCACTAGTGGTAGAATATAATGGGTGTAGCACTAGTGGTAAAAGATAATGGGTGCTATACACCTGTTCTAGCGCTACACCCATTATCTTCTACCACTAGTCCTACACACTTTATCTTCTACCACTAGTCCTACACCCATTATCTTCTACCAGTAGTCCTTCACCCATTATATTCTACCACTAGCGATACACCCATTATCTTCTACTACTAGTGCTACACCCATTATCTTCTACCACTAGTCCTACACCCATTATCTTCTACCACTAGTCCTACACCCATTATCTTCTACCACTAGTGCTTCACCCATTATATTCTACCACTAGCGATACACCCATTATCTTCTACTACTAGTGCTACACCAATTATCTTCTACCACTAGGGCTACACCTGTTATCTTCTATCAATAGCGCTACACCCATTATCTTCTACCACTAGTGATACACCCATTATCTTCTACCACTAGCGCTACACCTAATTAGGAGATATAAGGTCTCCATACCTATTAAGTGTCCCTCTATAGGAGATATTAGAGGTCTGTACCTCCCAATTGACCCTCTTTAGGAGGAACAGCTCCTCTGTGAGACCCAAATCCCTGTGTCCCTCTTTCCAACCTTGGTTTCCCTGTGCTTAGCCTATCAGACCATGGGGGGTGTAAATAAGTGTATCACATTAAATCCCTGTTTCACTCTTTCCCACCCCTGTGTCCCTGTGTTTAGGAGATCAGACAGTATGGTGTGTATATAAGTGTATCATCCTGGTGTCCCTGTGTTTAGGAGATCAGACTGTGTGGTGTGTGTATAAATGTATCACCCTGTTGTCCCTGTGTTTAGGAGATCAGACTGTGTGGTGTGTGTATATAAGTGTATCACCCTGGTGTCCCTGTGTTTAGGAGATCAGACTGTGTGGTGTGTATATATAAGTGTATCACCCTGGTGTCCCTGTGTTTAGATCAGACTGTGTGGTGTGTATATAAGTGTATCACCCTGGTGTCCCTGTGTTTAGGAGATCAGACTATGTGATGTGTATATAAGTGCATCACCCTGGTGTCCCTGTGTTTAGGAGATCAGACTGTGTGGTGTGTGTATAAATGTATCACCCTGTTGTCCCTATGTTTAGGAGATCAGACTGTGCGGTGTGTGTATATAAGTGTATCACCCTGGTGTCCCTGTGTTTAGGAGATCAGACTGTGTGGTGTGTATAGAAGTGTATCACCCTGGTGTCCCTGTGTTTAGGAGATCAGACTGTGTAGTGTGTATATAAGTGTATCACCCTGTTGTCCCTGTGTTTAGGAGATCAAACTGTGTGGTGTGTATATAAGTGTATCACCCTGGTGTCCCTATGTTTAGGAGATCAGACTGTATGGTGTGTATATAAGTGTATCACCCTGGTGTCCCTGTATTTAGGAGATCAGTCTGTGTGGTGTGTATAGAAGTGTATCGCCCTGGTGTCCCTGTGTTTAGGAGATCAGACTGTGTGGTGTGTATAGAAGTGTATCACCCTGTTGTCCCTGTGTTGAGGAGATCAGACTGTGTGGTGTGTATATTAGTGTATCACCCTGGTTTCCCTGTAATTAGGAGATCAGATTGTGTGGTGTGTATAGAAGTGTATCACCCTGGTGTCCCTGTGTTTAGGAGATCAGACTGTGTGATGTGCATATAAGTGTATCACCCTGGTGTCCCTGTGTTTAGGAGATCAGACTGTGTGGTGTGTATATAATTGTATCACCCTGGTGTCCCTGTGTTTAGGAGATCAGACTGTGTGATGTGCATATAAGTGTATCACCCTGGTGTCCCTGTGTTTAGGAGATCAGACTGTGTGGTGTGTATATAAGTGTATCACCCTGATGTCCCTGTGTTTAGGAGATCAGAATGTGTGGTGTGTGTATATAAGTGCATCACGATGGTGTCCCTGTGTTTAGGAGATCAGACTGTGTGGTGTGTATAGAAGTGTATCTCCCTGGTGTCCCTGTGTTTAGGAGATCAGACTGTGCGGTGTGTATAGAAGTGTATCACCCCGGTGTCCCTGTGTTTAGGAGATCAGACTGTGTGGTGTGTATAGAAGTGTATCACCCTGGTGTCCCTGTGTTTAGGAGATCAGACTGTGTGGTGTGTATATAAGTGCATCACCCTGGTGTCCCTGTGTTTAGGAGATCAGACTGTGTGGTGTATATATAAGTGTATCACCCTGGTGTCCCTGTGTTTAGGAGATCAAACTGTGGTGTATATATAAGTGTATCATCCTGGTGTCCCTGTGTTTAGGAGATCAGACTGTGTGGTGTGTATAGAAGTGTATCACCCTGGTGTCCCTGTGTGTAGGAGATCAGACTGTGCGGTGTGTGTATATAAGTGTATCACCCTGGTGTCCCTGTGTTTAGGAGATCAGACTGTGTGGTGTGTATAGAAGTGTATCACCCTGGTGTCCCTGTGTGTAGGAGATCAGACTGTGTGGTGTATATATAAGTGTATCACCCTGGTGTCCCTGTGTTTAGGAGATCAGACTGTGTGGTGTGTATAGAAGTGTATCACCCTGGTATCCCTGTGTTTAGGAGATCAGACTGTGTGGTGTGTATATATGTGTATCACCCTGGTGTTCCTGTGTTTAGGAGATCAGACTGTGTGGTGTGTATATATGTGTATCACCCTGGTGTTCCTGTGTTTAGGAGATCAGACTGTGTGGTGTGTATAGAAGTGTATCACCCTGGTGTCCCTGTGTTTAGGAGATCAGACTGTGTGGTGTGTATATAAGTGTATCTCCCTGATGCCCCTGTGTTTAGGAGATCAGACTGTGTGGTGTGTATAGAAGGGTATCACCCTGGTGTCCCTGTGTTTAGGAGATCAGACTGTGTGGTGTGTATATAAGTGTATCACCCTGGTGTCCCTGTGTTTAGGAGATCAGACTGTGTGGTGTGTATATAAGTGTATCACCCTGGTATTCCTGTGTTTAGGAGATCATACTGTGTGGTGTGTATAGAAGTGTATCACCCTGGTGTCCCTGTGTTTAGGAGATCAGACTGTGTGGTATATATATAAGTGTATCACCCTGGTGTCCCTGTGTTTAGGAGATCAGACCGTGTGGTGTGTATATAAGTGTATCACCCTGGTGTCCCTGTGTTTAGGAGATCAGACTGTGTGGTGTGTATAGAAGTGTATCACCCTGGTGTCCCTGTGTTTAGGAGATTAGACTGTGTGGTGTGTATATAAGTGTATCACCCTGGTATTCCTGTGTTTAGGAGATCATACTGTGTGGTGTGTATAGAAGTGTATCACCCTGGTGTCCCTGTGTTTAGGAGATCAGACTGTGTGGTATATATATAAGTGTATCACCCTGGTGTCCCTGTGTGTAGGAGATCAGACTGTGTGGTGTGTATAGACGTGTATCACCCTGGTGTCCCTGTGTGTGTGAACTTACATTAGTTCTTGTTATTAGGTCAAGCAGGTCGGTCCCTTGTTGCTGCATTTCCGGATCTCTTATCCCATCACTAGAGTAATCATTCTCCCCTGGAAGATTCAGTGGGAGGTGTTTAGGGCAACCTAAAAAAAGGAATCATGTCTGCCTCCATGGATAGGAAATTTACTACTAATTATAGATAAATTATCGGGGACCAACCCATGAAGAATTGATGGATAGAGGCCATAAGGATTTTCTGTCGATATTAAAGTAAGAGAGAGTTATTATCACTTTGTACAAGTATATGAGAGGTCAATACAAGGATCTCTGTGGTGAGCTATTTATTCCAAGGCCTGATCAGGTGACCAGGGGACACCCCTTGATATTAGAGGAAAGGAGGTTTAGACTTCAGCAGAGGAAGGGGTTTTTTTACGGTAAGGTCTGTTAAATTGTGGAATTCTTTGCCCAGGGAGGTGGTTATGGCAGATACAATGGATACATTTAAGAGAAGATTAGATACATTTCTTTCCAAAGGGAACATACAGAGTTATACTGTTTATCAGTAGGCTGATCAGGAAGGTCTGATAAAGACTAACTTATTTATGGCAGGAAAACTATAAAATTACTGTGGTATGAGGAGAAGGTTGAACTTGATGGTGTCTTTATTCAACCTAATTTACTATGTTACTATGTTTTATTGTTGCCTTAAACTGAATAGTCACTGGGGTGTTCCATGCCGTGTATGAGGGGTGTAAAGTCTTGATGCCAGAAGGGGGGGCATCATGGTGCCAACCTTCCCTATGTTAGTGGTGCCATTGGGTTGCACTGTTCACTATAAGACACTAGGGTGTCCCCGGCCCCATGGCACAATCTTGAGACAAATCAATCATAGCATAGGGGTCATATAAGTATTCCCCAAAATCTCTGTGATTTAAAGGGGGTTAACACATCAAAGGCCCAGACTTAAAGGGATAGTAGCATTTGCTATTAAAAAATATATTTTTTGGGGGTTATCTTCCCGAATTACACAGTTATTCCCACTGCTGAGAGATGTTTTATTCAAAAGTTATTGCAGCTGAAACTTATTTTTGGTGCAGTATATGAATGGCCTGAGATATTACAGTGGCGCTGTTGCTACACCATCTCCATGGACAGCTCTGGTCAATTGACCATACATTTTCATCGGATGGTGTAGCAACAGCGCCACTGTAACATATCAGGCCATTCATATAATGCACCTAAAGATTAAAGTTTTAGCTGCAATAACTTTTGGATAAAACACCTTTCAGCAGTGAAAGTAACTTTGTTTCACTCACTACAATATAAATTCTACTATATATTAACTTACTGTCCCTTTAAGGCTCCCATAAAGGAATGTAGGAACATCTCCACTAGCAGCGGACTGTTCAGAACATGAGCGATCAGTACTGTGTCAGGTTAACTGTTGCAACTTCTAAAAGAAGCGTCTCCTGCTTTGGGTGTACCCCGAATTACCGAACAGGGAAAGTGCTACATCATTTATATTTTCTTAATTATGTTTTTTGGGCCCTTTTAATGAAAGTGATCATATAGAAATGTAGGCTCTTGGCTGAGGATCATGGGAATTGTAGTTTAATAACAGATGGAAATCCGCAGGCTCCCCAGCTCTGTTTTATTCGTGTCTGCGCTGTAGAAGGGCTGTAGGACTGTAACGCTCAAATATCCAAGCATTTTAATGGGTTTTAATTAAAAACAGTAAAAGAAAAGACTGATGAATGACCGCCGGCCAGGCACTGGCAGTAAAAAGAGAAATTCTCCTACAAATTGGTGCTGTCATGGGGGGGGAGGTGATCGTCCATCTTGAAAATTCTCATCAAGGGGCCTAGACTCTGCCAAGTTCCATATCTATTGCATCTCAGGAGGGCACAGTGCCAGCGCCATGTGTGTGTGGCACTCATCACATTATCTGGCGATGAGCCTCAGTGCGGACTGTGCCAAGGAGGGAGAATCCACGTGGTATCAGAGAATTGGGCATACGTATACCCTATGATCCATGAAGGGTTAATTACAATGGGTTATCCTGTCCACAAGGGCAGACGTGACGCTTTCTGTAGGACTTCACCATCACAAGAGGAGTTTGGACTTAAAGGGATAGTAATGCTTGAATCTAAAGCGGAACTATCACCTCAAACCAAAGTTTTACCATGCGTTTTAACCCCTTAAGGGCCAACTGTCCTGGGGTGTGGTCCTTTAAGGACCAGATAGGGAAGTTCGACGTGCAAACCCATGTGACTGATCACGTGTGCCGGTACACCGAACGAGGGACTGAAAGAGATCGCTCCTGTCTTGGAGCGATGAACTTCAGTTCCCGGTATTACTCACCGCGCTAAAAGTACGTTACGTACCAGGACCATCACTGGTCCTTAAGTGCCGGACAAGTGTGACGGTCCGGGTATGTCAATGGTCCTTAAGGGGTTAATGTTTAACCCGACATTAGCGCTGTGTGTGTTTTTCATGTCACCTGGTAGTGGAGATATTTTCCCTGCAAAGTCTGGTACTTTCGTGTTCTACGGTACCCTGTACCATCTCAGGACTTCCCAGCTGCCCCAGGGAACGTGTTCACGCCGCCCTTCGGAGCTGGATTTCTGTTATGTAGCGTTACAGTAAACTCCGTGTACAGTGCTACTGAGGATGCAACCTGTAATACAACTATATACAACCTCAGTAGCATTGTACACAGAGTTTGCTGTAACGCTACATCACAGAAATCCAGCTTCGAAGGGCAGCGTGAACGTGCTCCCCGGGGCAGCTGGGAAGTCCTGAGACATCATGGAGTCCCGCAGAACGCAGAAGTACCCGATTTTGCAGGGCAAATATCTCCACTACCAGGTGACTTGAAGAATACACACACGGCACTGTCAGGTTAAACATTAAAACGCGTAGTAAAACTTTGGTTTTAGGTGATAGTTCCGCTTTAAGAATGTTTAACCCTTTGAGTGCCAGAAGGGTACGCAACGCATTGCGAGGCAATGCGTTGCGTACCCCTCTGGCACTCAAAGGGTTAATATTGTACGTATATTAAAAAAAAATAAAGATTTTTTAAGATTTTAAAGGTCCCCCCTCCCGCCCCTTGTACCCATGTCAGCACTTTAGCTGACAGATTGAGATCCTGGTCCCGGGAACAGACGGCTCTTCAGCAGAGTCAAAATAACATTATGTACAAAGAAATTCTTCATTAGAAATGTCTCAGACCAGGCACACTTTGTAGACCGTTCTAATAAAATATTGTATGCCTTGTTATTTGCTGAAGAGCCGGCCGGCCGGTCCCAGGACCAGGATCTCAATCTGTCAGCTAGAGCGCTGACATGGGGATAAGGGGCGGGACAGGGGAAATTTAAAATCTTATATCACTAAAACGATACAAGTTACAGGGACTTACATTGTATAGTTTATTGTATATATGTACAATATCAAACATTCTTAATCTCACGTATTACTGCCCCTTTAAAGTTCTGTAACGAAGTCTCCTGTCTGCCACACGTGGACATGGGGGGTTGTGCACTAAGGCAGTGGCAAATTGGGGTGCCTTGGATACCAGTTTAGGGTGCCCCACGTTTTCCATGAATGTTTCGAAAAAAATGTTACAGTGCACAATATACCCCTTCTTGTCATTCTCACTGTTACAGCTAAGAAAGTTGATACAATACATTTATACATTGTTCCTGTTTTGAAATCCTATATAATAATTTGCTAATGTATGTTTGTCAGAAGCCGTCATGTGCAGTAGAGACGGCTGAGAGTGCTACAGTCATGCACAGTAATGACTGCCCGCGCCGCGGCTGATATGGATCGGGGAGCTCCGAATTCAGACTGGAGTTCCCTCTGCGCACCTTCGTGGGATGAAGTGGAGCGGGCAGTCTCTACTGCGCAGTACTGCATCGCTGCCACTGTTGGCCCGTGTACACAGGCTTTAAAACTAGTTACCTATAAAATGCTAGGGGTGCCCTTAAAGGGATAGTAATGTTTCGTAATAAAAGCAGCTCTAATTAATCATCATAGTATTTGGACTTTGGAGAGTGTTATTTCAATTCTGTCAGAGTTGTAGTACAAGAGTAATTGAATGATAAAGTATCCCCCTCCCGCCCCTTTTACTGATGTAACACTGCTCAGCCAGATCAGAAGGGAGCTGCCCAGGTAGACTGCAGAGAGGGACAATCTTCAATTAAGATAATGGAAAAACCTGAAAAACTTGTCAAGGGGGGCAGGGCTTTCATTGTTCTCATAGGAAGAAGATTGTCCCCTTCTGTTATCTGTCTGGTCTATGGACTGGATTCCACATCTGAGAAGAGATGGCTTACACTAGGTAAAAGGGGCGGGGCTTTCATTGTTCTCATAGGAAGAAGATTGTCCCCTGCTGTTATCTGTCTGGTCTATGGACTGGATTCCACATCTGAGAAGAGATGGCTTACACTAGGTAAAAGGGGCAGGGCCTTCATTGTTCTCATAGGAAGAAGATTGTCCCCTGCTGTTATCTGTCTGGTCTATGGACTGGATTCCACATCTGAGAAGAGATGGCTTACACTAGGTAAAAGGGGGGCAGGGCTTTCATTGTTCTCATAGGAAGAAGATTGTCCCCTTCTGTTATCTGTCTGGTCTATGGACTGGATTCCACATCTGAGAAGAGATGGCTTACACTAGGTAAAAGGGGCAGGGCCTTCATTGTTCTCATAGGAAGAAGATTGTCCCCTGCTGTTATCTGTCTGGTCTATGGACTGGATTCCACATCTGAGAAGAGATGGCTTACACTAGGTAAAAGGGGCAGGGCCTTCATTGTTCTCATAGGAAGAAGATTGTCCCCTGCTGTTATCTGTCTGGTCTATGAACTACATTCCACATCTGAGAAGAGATGGCTTACACTAGGTAAAAGGGGCGGGAGGGCTTTCATTGTTCTCATAGGAAGAAGATTGCCCCCTGCTGTTATCTGTCTGGTCTATGGACTGCATTCCACATCTGAGAAGAGATAGCTTACACTAGGTAAAAGGGGTGGGAGGGGAAACTTTGCTTGTGAATATCTCCCAAACCATAAAGGTTTGAGAGATAAGACTTATATCATTCTTCATGTTTTTTTAATGCCTACAAAATAAAATAAAGATAAAACAAAGTAATACAATTCCTTTAAAGGTCCAGACCACAGGTCATGGGTGCCTTCAGTGAAAAGAGATTGATAACCACTGCATAAAGATAAAGAGGAGATAAAGTGGAGATAACTTCTCCAGTGATGTAACATCTCCACTTCCTGTGTTACTCTATGGAGTCAATGGACTGAGATGTGTCCATCTTGGAAGATAGAATAACACAGGAACTGGAGATGTGATATCACTGGAGAAGTTATCTCCACATTATCACCTTTTTATCACACCTTAGTGCACCCCCATTGTCTGGTAGTAATTAATCTAAGGGAACCAATTGACACAGAATTTATTCATAATGGTCATTAGGATTTTGTGCCCAGATTACTGTAACTGGGGGGTATTATTGTGAGACTTTAGTCCTGTGAGTAGACTTCACACCTTACTGGAGAAATACCAAAATGCCAGTAATTATATGACTTAGACCCAGTGATAAATGAATTATTATTGTGACCAGTCGTCCATTTCAGTGCTGGATGCTTATTAAGAGAGACACAACGCCCCCTAATAATGATCCCCCACATAACCAATTATACCCAGAAAATCCTAATGGCCCCTAATAATTTTCCTTTAGTGCACAACCTGAAGTGTCTCTGCTAATGATGGAGGAGATGTCCGTTGGTATATATTGCAGCGCTCACGCCCTCTAGTGCACACCCTGAAGTACAGCCTCTGACAATACAGGATAACAGGAGACGTGCTGGGGAATTTGTATCTCTGTTTCCAAACAGCTTCCCTGAAAGCAGGACAGTGATACAATGTAACACTATCCCCGGCAGCACTGAGTGTTCTGTATGGACAGTGATACAATGTAACACTGTCCCCTGCAGCACTGAGTGTTCTGTATGGACAGTGATACAATGTAACACTATCCCCTCAGCACAGAATGTTCTGTATGGACAGTGATACAATGTAACACTATTCCTGCAGCACTGAGTGTTCTGTATGGACAGTGATACAATGTAACACTATCCCTGCAGCACTGAGTGTTCTGTATGGACGGTGATACAATGTAACACTATCCCCTGCAGCACTGAGTGTTCTGTATGGACAGTGATACAATGTAACACTGTCCCCTGCAGCACTGAGTGTTCTGTATGGACAGTGATACAATGTAACACTATCCCCTCAGCACAGAATGTTCTGTATGGACAGTGATACAATGTAACACTATTCCTGCAGCACTGAATGTTCTGTATGGACAGTGATACAATGTAACACTATCCCTGCAGCACTGAGTGTTCTGTATGGACAGTGTTACAATGTAAAACTATCCCTGCATCACTGAGTGTTCTGTATGGACAGTGATACAATGTAAAACTATCCCCTCAGCACTGAATGTTCTGTATGGACAGTGATACAATGTAACACTATCCCTGCAGCACTGAGTGTTCTGTATGGACAGTGTTACAATGTAAAACTATCCCCTCAGCACTGAGTGTTCTGTATGGACAGTGATACAATGTAACATTATCCCTGCAGCACTGAGTGTTCTGCATGGACAGTGATACAATGTAACATTATCCCTGCAGCACTGAGTGATCTGTATGGACAATGATACAATGTAAAACTATCCCTGCAGCACTGAGTGTTCTGTATGGACAGTGATACAATGTAACATTATCCCTGCAGCACTGAGTGTTCTGCATGGACAGTGATACAATGTAACATTATCCCTGCAGCACTGAGTGATCTGTATGGACAATGATACAATGTAAAACTATCCCTGCAGCACTAAGTGTTCTGTATGGACAGTGATACAATGTAACATTATCCTTGCAGCACTGAGTGTTCTGCATGGACAGTGATACAATGTAACATTATCCCTGCAGCACTGAGTGTTCTGCATGGACAGTGATACAATGTAACATTATCCCTGCAGCACTGAGTGATCTGTATGGACAATGATACAATGTAAAACTATCCCTGCAGTACTGAGTGTTCTGTATGGACAGTGATACAATGTAACATTATCCCTGCAGCACTGAGTGTTCTGCATGGACAGTGATACAATGTAACATTATCCCTGCAGCACTGAGTGATCTGTATGGACAATGATACAATGTAACACTATCCCTGCAGCACTGAGTGTTCTGTATGGACAGTGATACAATGTAACATTATCCCTGCAGCACTGAGTGTTCTGTATGGACAGTGATACAATGTAACATTATCCCTGCAGCACTGAGTGTTATGTATGGACAGTGATACAATGTAACACTATCCCTGCAGCACTGAGTGTTCTGTATGGACAGTGATACAATGTAACACTATCCCTGCAGCACTGAATGTTCTGTATGGACAGTGATACAATGTAACACTTCCCCTGCAGCACTGAATGTTCTGTATGGACAGTGATACAATGTAACACTTCCCCTGCAGCACTGAGTGGTCTGTATGGACAATGATACAATGTAACACTATCTCCTGCAGCACTGAGTGTTCTGTTTGGACAGTGATACAATGTAACTTTATCTCTGCAGCACTGAGTGCTCTGTAAGGACAGCAATACAATGTAACACTATCCCTGCAGCACTGAGTGTTCTGTATGGACAGTGATACAATGTAACTTTATCCCAGCAGCACTGAGTATTCTGTGTGGACAGTGATACAATGTAACGTTATCTCTGCAGCACTGAGTGTTTTATATGGACAATGATACAATGTAACACTATCCCTGCAGCGCTGAGTGTTCTGTATGGACAATGATACAATGTTGCAGTCTCCCTGCAGCTCTGAGTGATGTGTGTGTGCAGTAGAGGCCACTATTTTACATTGTATCACTGTCTTTTTTACATTTTCTTTTACCATGTTGCACTCTATGTGCGTACACAGTCCCGGATAGAAAGCTCTCTGTAAACACATTCAGACAGCTCACTGTCAGGAACATACTGCAGAAGTGGAAGACAACCGGCACATGTGAAAAGCATAAATAATAACACAGCCCATTTGACGTGATATTTTGTGGCTGTGCAGAATAGGTAAATGGACGGTGATGTCACTTTAACACCTGATTTGTTACTGACGACTGGAGCGGACAATCACAGGTTTAACCCCTCAGATGCCAAGACACATTTCAGACTCATTGCAACACAAAGGGAAATAGCCGGTAAAATGATCTGCACTGTACATCCGACTTCTCCCCAACGGACACATCGGTACAGACCAACCAGCGCCGAGGCTGATACACCAAGAAAGAGGAGCCATTCTGGAGCCAAGCATCCGCACCTTAGGGGGACAATTCACATTTCCAAAACCCACACTGACTTACGTATGGCTGTTAACTCTTTCAACCCTAAGGATGACTCCAATCCATTGTGTATTAAAGCCTCATGTCTCCTCTGGCACCCAGATCAATAGAAATGTTTATTTCTGCCCTAGGGTGCAATTGACTTGCCCCAGAATTGCTCCACGTTGCATACCCCTTTAAGGATTGATTCATGGGGGGGTGCAGGTGTTGTTAAGCAATATACCCCTCTGCTCCTTAAAGGGATATTGCACTATTTAGTCCAGGATATATGTACAAAGTACAATGGACTAATTCAACAACAAACCTCCGCGGGCAAATACAAATTCCCCAAATTTCTGTCCATTTAAATGGGAATTTTAACCCAGTGAATGCTAGGGAGCTGTCAAACGCAATCATTGGAGACATCTCTGCCATATAAGGGGTTAAAAGCCCTCTTTAAATCAATGGAAGTTATTATTTGCTCCCCCTGGGGCAGTTGTTTATTTCCCAGAATTAGTCCACTCTGTCTATGTATATGGCCGTATGGAAACTGCTTCCAAGTTTAGTAACATTGTTACTCAGTGAGAATCCCAGTTAGGTTTTTCCTTTACACTTGCTCTCCCCCTTGTGGCCTCAGTGGGGTATACAGCTCTTCATGTAGCCTGTCAAAATGTACTGAAGGAAAAGATTTATTGAGAAATTAACACTTTGAGTGCCAGAGGGGTACACAACACATTTTTTGTGTACCCCTCTGTCACTCAAAGTGTTAACCTTTAGATGTCTGTGTCATATACATATGTGTGTTGTATTATGCACCTGTGTGTGTATTATATACCTGTGTGTATTTTGTATTATATACCTGTGTGTATTGTATTATGTACCTGTGTATTATATACCTGTGTGTGATTGTATTATATACCTGTGTGTGATTGTATAATATACATGTGTGTGCTGTATTATATACCTGTGTGTTGTATTATATACCTGTGTGTATTGTATTATATACCTGTGTGTGTATTGTATTATATACCTGTGCATGTATTGTATACCTGTGTGTATTGTATTATATACCTGTGTGTGTATTATATTATATACCTGTGTACTGTATTATATACCTGTGTGTATTTTATTATGTACCTGTGTGTGTGTATTGTGTTATATACCTGTGTATATTGTATTATATACGTGTGTTTTATATACCTGTGTGTATTGTATTATATACCTATGTGTGTATTGTGTTATATACCAGTGTGTGTTGTATTGTATAATATACCTGCGTGTATATACTGTATTAAATACCTTTGTGTATTGTTTTATATACCTGATTGTATATACTGTATTAAATACCCTTGTGTATTGTATTATATACCTATGTGTATTGTATTATATACCTGTGTGTATATATTGTATTATATACCTGTGTGTATTGTATTATATACCTGTGTGTATTGTATTATATACCTATGTGTATTGTATTATATACCTGTGTGTATTGTATTATATACCTGTGTGTGATTGTATTATATACCTGTGTGTATTGTATTATATACCTGTGTGTGATTGTATTATATACCTGTGTGTACTGTATTATATACCTATGTGTATTGTATTATATACCTGTGTGTGATTGTATTATATACCTGTGTGTATTGTATTATATACCTGTGTGTGATTGTATTATATACCTGTGTGTATTGTATTATATACCTGTGTGTGATTGTATTATATACCTGTTTGTATTGTATTATATACCTATGCGTATTGTATTATATACCTGTGTGTATTGTATTATATACCTGTGTGTGATTGTATTATATACGTGTGTGTGTATTGTATTATATACCTGTGTGTATTGTATTATATACCTGTGTGTGATTGTGGTGATCAGAAACAGATGCAGAGCTTTACAATATAGACACACATACACATACACACACACATACACACACATACATATACACCCACACACGCAAACATACATACATACACACTAATACACATATAGACCAACATCCATAAACATATAGATACACACACACAGATAAACATGCATACAGACACATACATACATACACATGCACACATATTCATGCACACACATGCACATACATAGACACACAAACATAGACACACAAATACCTACACATGCACACACATATACGCACACAAATACATAAACACATGCGTATTCATGCACACACACAGGCATACTCTCACACACATACATACACACATTTTACACTCACATACACGTTTACATGCATACATACAGACATGGGCACATGCATATACACTGATACACACACACACTAGTACATACACACACAAAGAAATATAGACACACATACATGCCCACACACACAAACATACATAAGCACATATTGACACACATACATAAACATATAGGTACACACACATAAACACGTATACAGACACACACAAATACCTACACACGGTCAAACATATACATATACAAACACACACACACACATATGCACACATATAGAGACACACATACAAACACACACACACATATACACACACACACACACACACATATATACACACACACACATATCGAGACACACATACAAACAGACACACAAACATATACACACACACACACACATTTTTTGGCAGTGAAGGGGTGGTGTATGTGACAGGGGACAGGTGCTGAGTGTTGGGGGGGAGACATTCCCAGACCCCCTGTCCTGTCTGTCACTGACACATCCGGCAGCTGCAGCCAATTGTGGGTCAGAGGAAACGCAGAGGGATAGAGGGACAAAGCCAGACAGACAGACAGATATGGAGGAGAGGAGAAGACCCATCCTGGTGTTAGTGGTGTGGGGGGCGCTGCTACTGGGTGAGTGGTAGAGGGGGTATCAAACAGAGAAGGGGGCAATGGGGGAGTCTGACAGAGGGCAGGGGAGGGAACAGGGGCAACTGGGGCACTAACACTTCTAGGGAAAGATTAACCCCCTGACACCCAGACAGAGACACCAAATCTATATTATATCCAGTCTGTCACATAGGAAGATACTGAGACAGAGAGAGACAGAGAGACTGAGACAGAGAGAGAGAGAGACAGAGAGAAAGAGAGAGACTGAGAGAGAGAGAGAGAGACAGACACCAAATCTATATTATCTCCAGTCTGTCACATTGCAAGGAAAGATACAGAGAGAGAGACAGAGAGATACTGAGACAGAGAGAAAGAGAGACAAAGAAAAAGAGACAGAGAGACACAGAGAGAGAGAGAAAGAGAGAGAGAGACAGAAACAGAGAGAAAGAGACTGAGAGACACACATAGAGAGAGAGACAAAGAGAGAGAGAGAGACACAGAGAGAGAGAGACAGAGATACAGAGAGACAGAGACACACATAGAGAGAGAGAGACACAGAGAGAGAGGGAGACACAGAGAGAGAGAGACAGAGATACAGAGAGAAAGAGACTGAGACAGAGAGAGAGAGAGACAGAGAGAGAGACAGACAGAGAAAGACAAAAAGAGAGAGTCAGAGAGAGCGGTAGACAGAAACACACAGAGACAGTCGGACAGAGAGAGGAGAGTGTTGGAGGAGAAGATAGACGGTGCAGGTATCATGGTAACTTTGGAGCACAACATTAACACTTTATGTGCCAGAGAAACAAATCCCATTGCAGTCAGTGAGGATGTTATTTATATGTATTAATGTTTATATACACTGGGCAGTTTAGTATAAACCAGGCTTTATAAACTGGGATATAATGTAAACATGTTAACAATATATAATATAAACTAATATATAAAAGTATGAAATGCACTCAGATTGGGACGTTGTAGTCCAGTGATTCCCAAAAACAAGGATGTATTCCTAATCACATGGCATGTTGTGACCCTGTATAGCCGTTTAAAGGAGCAGTAAACTTTTTTTATGAAAAAATATTTATTGTATGGCTTTTCATGCTGAATAAAATAAGGGTACTCCCACTGCTGAGAAATGCATATTTCCAGAGTTATTACTGATTAAACCCATGTTTTTTTACATAAGCAGTGCCCTCTAGTGGTCAAATTCTAATTAGCTATTCCTTACATTCTAAATCAGTGACTTACAATTCTCCATAGAATCTGATAGACACTGCTAAGTCACTTCCTGTCAGAACGATCAGGAAGTAATCACACAGTAATTTCACTTCCTGTCAGAACTATCAGGAAGTAATCACATAGTAAATTCACTTCCTAGTTATTTGAACTCTTATAATGCTTGAATAAAACAAGTGACAGAGGTGGGAGTTCCCTTGTTTTACACAGCGGGAAAAATCCTACAAAATGTAGGTTTTCATAAAAAAAAATTAAAGCTCCTTTAAATAAATGGTGGGGATATAGAGAGAAATAAGACAGACAGAGGGGATTATAGAATTGTAATAAGGAAAACAGTCACATCACACCGTCGGCTGAAGGTCTGTGTGTCCTCTCTCAGGTGTGGAAGCTGCTGATACAGAAGGGAAACTCAGGGATAAACTGTTCCTCAATTACAATACCAATGTCCGGCCTGTGAGGACCCCAGAGGAGAGGGTGACCGTGCAAGTTGGGATGTCATTATCACAACTCATCAGTGTGGTAAGGAACATGGGACATAAAGATATAAAGAGACATTCAGAGAAGACCAAAAGTGATGCACCCACCAGTGTATAGATCACATTGTACATCCAGAACTAGGAGACGTGTCCTACATAGATCACATTGTACATCCAGAACTAGGAGACATGTCCTACATAGATCACATTATACATACAGAACTAGGAGACGTGTCCTACATAGATCACATTGTACATACAGAACTAGGAGACGTGTCCTACATAGATCACATTGTACATACAGAACTAGGAGACGTGTCCTACATAGATCACATTGTACATACAGAACTAGGAGACGTGTCCTACATAGATCACATTATACATACAGAACTAGGAGACATGTCCTACATAGATCACATTATACATACAGAACTAGGAGACGTGTCCTACATAGATCACATTATACATACAGAACTAGGAGACGTGTCCTACATAGATCACATTGTACATACAGAACTAGGAGACGTGTCCTACATAGATCACATTATACATACAGAACTAGGAGACGTGTCCTACATAGATCACATTATACATACAGAACTAGGAGACGTGTCCTACATAGATCACATTGTACATACAGAACTAGGAGACGTGTCCTACATAGATCACATTGTACATACAGAACTAGGAGATGTGTCCTACATAGATCACATTGTACATCCAGAACTAGGAGATGTGTCCTACATAGATCACATTGTACATCCAGAACTAGGAGATGTGTCCTACATAGATCACATTGTACATACAGAACTAGGAGACGTGTCCTACATAGATCACATTGTACATACAGAACTAGGAGATGTGTCCTACATAGATCACATTGTACATCCAGAACTAGGAGATGTGTCCTACATACATCACATTGTACATACAGAACTAGGAGACGTGTCCTACATAGATCACATTGTACATACAGAACTAGGAGACGTGTCCTACATAGATCACATTGTACATCCAGAACTAGGAGACGTGTCCTACATAGATCACACTGTACATACAGAACTAGGAGACGTGTCCTACATAGATCACATTGTACATACAGAACTAGGAGACGTGTCCTACATAGATCACATTGTACATACAGAACTAGGAGACGTGTCCTACATAGATCACATTGTACATACAGAACTAGGAGACGTGTCCTACATAGATCACATTGTACATACAGAACTAGGAGACGTGTCCTACATAGATCACATTGTACATACAGAACTAGGAGACATGTCCTACATAGATCACATTGTACATCCAGAACTAGGAGACGTGTCCTACATAGATCACATTGTACATACAGAACTAGGAGACGTGTCCTACATAGATCACATTGTACATACAGGACAAGGAGACATGTACTACATAGATCACATTGTACATCCAGAACTAGGAGACGTGTCCTACATAGATCACATTGTACATACAGAACTAGGAGACATGTCCTACATAGATCACATTGTACATACAGAACTAGGAGACATGTACTACATAGATCACATTGTACATCCAGAACTAGGAGACGTGTCCTACATAGATCACATTGTACATACAGAACTAGGAGACGTGTCCTACATAGATCACATTGTACATACAGAACTAGGAGACGTGTCCTACATAGATCACATTGTACATCCAGAACTAGGAGACGTGTCCTACATAGATCACACTGTACATACAGAACTAGGAGACACGTCCTACATAGATCACATTGTACATACAGAACTAGGACACGTGTCCTACATAGATCACATTGTACATACAGAACTAGGAGATGTGTCCTACATAGATCACATTGTACATACAGAACTAGGAGACGTGTCCTACATAGATCATATTGTACATACAGAATTAGGAGACATGTCCTACATAGATCACATTGTACATACAGAACTAGGAGACGTGTCCTACATAGATCACATTGTACATACAGAACTAGGAGACGTGTCCTACATAGATCATATTGTACATACAGAACTAGGAGACATGTCCTACATAGATCACATTGTACATACAGAACTAGGAGACGTGTACTACATAGATCACATTGTACATACAGAACTAGGAGACGTGTCCTACATAGATCACATTGTACATACAGAACTAGGAGACGTGTCCTACATAGATCACATTGTACATACAGAACTAGGAGACGTGTCCTACATAGATCACATTGTACATCCAGAACTAGGAGACGTGTCCTACATAGATCACATTGTACATACAGGACTAGGAGACGTGTCCTACATAGATCACATTGTACATACAGGACTAGGAGACGTGTCCTACATAGATCACATTGTACATACAGAACTAGGAGACGTGTCCTACATAGATCACATTGTACATCCAGAACTAGGAGACGTGTCCTACATAGATCATATTGTATATACAGAACTAGGAGATGTGTCCTACATAGATCACATTGTACATACAGGACTAGGAGACGTGTCCTACATAGATCACATTGTACATACAGAACTAGGAGACGTGTCCTACATAGATCACATTGTACATCCAGAACTAGGAGACGTGTCCTACATAGATCACATTGTACATACAGAACTAGGAGACGTGTCCTACATAGATCACATTGTACATACAGAACTAGGAGACGTGTCCTACATAGATCACATTGTACATCCAGAACTAGGAGACGTGTCCTACATAGATCACATTGTACATACAGAACTAGGAGACGTGTCCTACATAGATCACATTGTACATACAGAACTAGGAGACGTGTCCTACATAGATCATATTGTACATACAGAACTAGGAGACGTGTCCTACATAGATCACACTGTACATACAGAACTAGGAGACGTGTCCTACATAGATCACATTGTATATACAGAACTAGGAGACGTGTCCTACATAGATCACATTGTACATACAGAACTAGGAGATGTGTACTACATAGATCACATTGTACATACAGAACTAGGAGACGTGTCCTACATATATCACATTGTACATACAGAACTAGGAGACATGTCCTACATAGATCACATTGTACATACAGAACTAGGAGATGTGTACTACATAGATCACATTGTACATACAGAACTAGGAGACGTGTCCTACATAGATCACATTGTACATACAGAACTAGGAGACGTGTCCTACATAGATCACATTGTACATACAGAACTAGGAGACACGTCCTACATAGATCACATTGTACATACAGAACTAGGAGACACGTCCTACATAGATCACATTGTACATACAGAACTAGGAGACGTGTCCTACATAGATCACATTGTACATCCAGAACTAGGAGATGTGTCCTACATAGATCACATTGTACATCCAGAACTAGGAGACGTGTCCTACATAGATCACATTGTACATACAGAACTAGGAGACGTGTCCTACAGAGATCACATTGTACATACAGAACTAGGAGATGTGTACTACATAGATCACATTGTACATCCAGAACTAGGAGACATGTCCTACATAGATCACATTGTACATCCAGAACTAGGAGACGTGTCCTACATAGATCACATTGTACATACAGAACTAGGAGACGTGTCCTACATAGATCACATTGTACATACAGGACTAGGAGACGTGTCCTACATAGATCACATTGTACATACAGAACTAGGAGACGTGTCCTACATAGATCACATTGTACATACAGAACTAGGAGACGTGTCCTACATAGATCACATTGTACATCCAGAACTAGGAGACATGTCCTACATAGATCACATTGTACATACAGAACTAGGAGACGTGTCCTACATAGATCACATTGTACATACAGAACTAGGAGACGTGTCCTACATAGATCACATTGTACATCCAGAACTAGGAGACGTGTCCTACATAGATCACATTGTACATACAGAACTAGGAGACGTGTCCTACATAGATCACATTGTACATACAGGACTAGGAGACGTGTCCTACATAGATCACATTGTACATACAGAACTAGGAGACGTGTCCTACATAGATCACATTGTACATACAGAACTAGGAGACGTGTCCTACATAGATCACATTGTACATACAGAACTAGGAGACGTGTCCTACATAGATCACATTGTACATACAGGACTAGGAGACGTGTCCTACATAGATCACATTGTACATCCAGAACTAGGAGACGTGTCCTACAGAGATCACATTGTACATACAGAACTAGGAGACGTGTCCTACATAGATCACATTGTACATCCAGAACTAGGAGACGTGTCCTACATAGATCACATTGTACATACAGAACTAGGAGACGTGTTCTACATAGATCACAGTGTACATCCAGAACTAGGAGACATGTCCTACATAGATCACATTGTACATCCAGAACTAGGAGACGTGTCCTACAGAGATCACATTGTACATACAGAACTAGGAGATGTGTCCTACATAGATCACATTGTACATACAGAACTAGGAGACGTGTCCTACATAGATCACATTGTACATACAGAACTAGGAGATGTGTCCTACATAGATCACATTGTACATACAGGACTAGGAGACGTGTACTACATAGATCACATTGTACATACAGAACTAGGAGATGTGTACTACATAGATCACATTGTACATACAGAACTAGGAGACGTGTACTACATAGATCACATTGTACATACAGAACTAGGAGACGTGTCCTACATAGATCACATTGTACATCCAGAACTAGGAGACGTGTCCTACATAGATCACATTGTACATCCAGAACTAGGAGACGTGTCCTACATAGATCACATTGTACATACAGAACTAGGAGACGTGTCCTACATAGATCACATTGTACATACAGAACTAGGAGACGTGTCCTACATAGATCACATTGTACATACAGAACTAGGAGACGTGTCCTACATAGATCACATTGTACATACAGAACTAGGAGACGTGTCCTACATAGATCACATTGTACATACAGAACTAGGAGACGTGTCCTACATAGATCACATTGTACATACAGAACTAGGAGACGTGTCCTACATAGATCACACTGTACATACAGAACTAGGAGACGTGTCCTACATAGATCACATTGTATATACAGAACTAGGAGACGTGTCCTACATAGATCACATTGTACATACAGAACTAGGAGACGTGTCCTACATAGATCACATTGTACATACAGAACTAGGAGACGTGTCCTACATAGATCACATTGTACATCCAGAACTAGGAGACGTGTCCTACATAGATCATATTGTACATACAGAACTAGGAGACGTGTCCTACATAGATCACATTGTACATACAGAACTAGGAGACGTGTCCTACATAGATCACACTGTACATACAGAACTAGGAGACGTGTCCTACATAGATCACACTGTACATACAGAACTAGGAGACGTGTCCTACATAGATCACATTGTACATACAGAACTAGGAGACGTGTCCTACATAGATCACATTGTACATACAGAACTAGGAGACGTGTCCTACATAGATCACATTGTACATACAGAACTAGGAGACGTGTCCTACATAGATCACATTGTACATCCAGAACTAGGAGACGTGTCCTACATAGATCACATTGTACATCCAGAACTAGGAGACGTGTCCTACATAGATCACATTGTACATCCAGAACTAGGAGACGTGTCCTACATAGATCACATTGTACATACAGAACTAGGAGACGTGTCCTACATAGATCACATTGTACATACAGAACTAGGAGACGTGTCCTACATAGATCACATTGTACATACAGAACTAGGAGACGTGTCCTACATAGATCACATTGTACATACAGAACTAGGAGACGTGTCCTACATAGATCACATTGTACATCCAGAACTAGGAGACGTGTCCTACATAGATCACATTGTACATCCAGAACTAGGAGACGTGTCCTACATAGATCACATTGTACATACAGAACTAGGAGACGTGTCCTACATAGATCACATTGTACATACAGAACTAGGAAACGTGTCCTACATAGATCACATTGTACATACAGAACTAAGAGACGTGTCCTACATAGATCACATTGTACATACAGAACTAGGAGACGTGTCCTACATAGATCACATTGTACATACAGAACTAGGAGACGTGTCCTACATAGATCACATTGTATATACAGAACTAGGAGACGTGTCCTACATAGATCACATTGTACATCCACAACTAGGAGACGCGTCCTACATAGATCACATTGTATATACAGAACTAGGAGACGTGTCCTACATAGATCACATTGTACATACAGAACTAGGAGACGTGTCCTACATAGATCACATTGTATATACAGAACTAGGAGACGTGTCCTACATAGATCACATTGTACATACAGAACTAGGAGACATGTCCTACATAGATCACATTATACATACAGAACTAGGAGACGTGTCCTACATAGATCATATTGTACATACAGAACTAGGAGACGTGTCCTACATAGATCACATTGTTCATACAGAATTAGGAGACATGTCCTACATAGATCACATTGTACATACAGAACTAGGAGATGTGTCCTACATAGATCACATTGTACATACAGAACTAGGAGACGTGTCCTACATAGATCACATTGTACATCCAGAAATAGGAGACGTGTCCTACATAGATCACATTGTACATCCAGAACTAGGAGACGTGTCCTACATAGATCACATTGTACATACAGAACTAGGAGACGTGTCCTACATAGATCACATTGTACATACAGAACTAGGAGACGTGTCCTACATAGATCACATTGTACATACAGGACTAGGAGACGTGTACTACATAGATCACATTGTACATACAGGACTAGGAGACTTGTCCTACATAGAACACATTGTACATACAGAACTAGGAGACGTGTCCTACATAGATCACATTGTACATACAGAACTAGGAGACGTGTCCTACATAGATCACATTGTACATACAGGACTAGGAGACGTGTCCTACATAGATCACATTGTACATACAGAACTAGGAGACGTGTCCTACATAGATCACATTGTACATACTGGACTAGGAGTCGTGTCCTACATAGATCACATTGTACATACAGAACTAAGAGACGTGTCCTACATAGATCACATTGTACATACAGAACTAGGAGACGTGTCCTACATAGATCACATTGTACATACAGAACTAGGAGATGTGTCCTACATAGATCACATTGTACATACAGAACTAGGAGACGTGTCCTACATAGATCACATTGTACATCCAGAACTAGGAGACGTGTCCTACATAGATCACATTGTACATACAGAACTAGGAGACACGTCCTACATAGATCACATTGTACATACAGAACTAGGAGACGTGTCCTACATAGATCACATTGTATATACAGAACTAGGAGACGTGTCCTACATAGATCACATTGTACATCCACAACTAGGAGACGCGTCCTACATAGATCACATTGTACATACAGAACTAGGAGACATGTCCTACATAGATCACATTGTACATACAGAACTAGGAGATGTGTCCTACATAGATCACATTGTACATACAGAACTAGGAGACGTGTCCTACATAGATCACATTGTACATCCAGAAATAGGAGACGTGTCCTACATAGATCACATTGTACATCCAGAACTAGGAGACGTGTCCTACATAGATCACATTGTACATACAGAACTAGGAGACGTGTCCTACATAGATCACATTGTACATACAGAACTAGGAGACGTGTCCTACATAGATCACATTGTACATACAGAACTAGGAGACGTGTCCTACATAGATCACATTGTACATCCAGAAATAGGAGACGTGTCCTACATAGATCACATTGTACATACAGGACTAGGAGACGTGTCCTACATAGATCACATTGTACATACAGGACTAGGAGACGTGTCCTACACAGATCACATTGTACATACAGAACTAGGAGACGTGTACTACATAGATCACACTGTACATACAGAACTAGGAGACGTGTCCTACATAGATCACATTGTACATACAGAACTAGGAGTCGTGTCCTACATAGATCACACTGTACATACAGAACTAGGAGACGTGTCCTACATAGATCACATTGTACATACAGAACTAGGAGACATGTCCTACATAGATCACATTGTACATACAGAACTAGGAGACGTGTCCTACATAGATCACATTGTACATACAGAACTAGGAGACATGTCCTACATAGATCACATTGTACATACAGAACTAGGAGACGTGTCCTACATAGATCACATTGTACATACAGAACTAGGAGACGTGTCCTACATAGATCACATTGTACATACAGAACTAGGAGATGTGTCCTACATAGATCACATTGTACATACAGAACTAGGAGACGTGTCCTACATAGATCACATTGTACATCCAGAACTAGGAGATGTGTCCTACATAGATCACATTGTACATACAGAACTAGGAGACACGTCCTACATAGATCACATTGTACATACAGAACTAGGAGACATGTCCTACATAGATCACATTGTACATCCAGAACTAGGAGACGCGTCCTACATAGATCACATTGTACATACAGAACTAGGAGATGTGTCCTACATAGATCACATTGTACATACAGAACTAGGAGACGTGTCCTACATAGATCACATTGTACATACAGAACTAGGAGATGTGTCCTACATAGATCACATTGTACATACAGAACTAGGAGACGTGTCCTACATAGATCACATTGTACATACAGAACTAGGAGACGTGTCCTACATAGATCACACTGTACATCCAGAACTAGGAGACGTGTCCTACATAGATCACATTGTATATACAGAACTAGGAGACGTGTCCTACATAGATCACATTGTACATGCAGAACTAGGAGACGTGTCCTACATAGATCACATTGTACATACAGGACTAGGAGACACGTCCTACATAGATCACATTGTACATACAGAACTAGGAGACGTGTCCTACATAGATCACATTGTACATACAGAACTAGGAGACGTGTCCTACATAGATCACATTGTACATACAGAACTAGGAGACGTGTCCTACATAGATCACATTGTATATACAGAACTAGGAGACGTGTCCTACATAGATCACATTGTACATCCAGAACTAGGAGACGTGTCCTACATAGATCACATTGTACATATAGGACTAGGAGACATGTCCTACATAGATCACATTGTACATCCAGAACTAGGAGACGTGTCCTACATAGATCACATTGTACATACAGAACTATGAGACGTGTCCTACATAGATCACATTGTGCATACAGAACTAGGAGACGTGTCCTACATAGATCACATTGTATATACAGAACTAGGAGACGTGTCCTACATAGATCACATTGTACATCCAGAACTAGGAGATGTGTCCTACATAGATCACATTGTACATCCAGAACTAGGAGACGTGTCCTACATAGATCACATTGTACATCCAGAACTAGGAGACGTGTCCTACATAGATCACATTGTACATACAGGACTAGGAGACGTGTACTACATAGATCACATTGTACATACAGAACTAGGAGACGTGTCCTACATAGATCACATTGTACATACAGAACTAGGAGATGTGTCCTACATAGATCACATTATACATACAGGACTAGGAGACGTGTCCTACATAGATCACATTGTACATACAGAACTAGGAGACGTGTCCTACATAAATCACATTGTACATCCAGAACTAGGAGACATGTCCTACATAGATCACATTGTACATCCAGAACTAGGAGAAGTGTCCTACATAGATCACATTGTACATCCAGAACTAGGAGACGTGTACTACATAGATCACATTGTATATACAGAACTAGGAGATGTGTCCTACATACATCACATTGTACATACAGAACTAGGAGACGTGTCCTACATAGATCACATTGTACATCCAGAACTAGGAGACGTGTCCTACATAGATCACATTGTACATACAGAACTAGTAGACGTGTACTACATAGATCACACTGTACATACAGAACTAGGAGACGTGTCCTACATAGATCACATTGTACATCCAGAACTAGGAGACGTGTCCTACATAGATCACATTGTACATACAGAACTAGTAGACGTGTCCTACATAGATCACATTGTACATACAGAACTAGGAGACACGTCCTACATAGATCACATTGTACATCCAGAACTAGGAGACGTGTCCTACATAGATCACATTGTACATCCAGAACTAGGAGACATGTCCTACATAGATCACATTGTACATACAGAACTAGGAGACGTGTCCTACATAGATCACATTGTACATACAGAACTAGGAGACGTGTCCTACATAGATCACATTGTACATACAGAACTAGGAGATGTGTACTACATAGATCACATTGTACATACAGAACTAGGAGACGTGTCCTACATAGATCACATTGTACATACAGAACTAGGAGACGTGTCGTACATAGATCACATTGTACATCCAGAACTAAGAGACGCGTCCTACATAGATCACATTGTACATACAGAACTAGGAGACGTGTCCTACATAGATCACATTGTATATACAGAACTAGGAGACATGTACTACATAGATCACATTGTACATACAGAACTAGGAGACACGTCCTACATAGATCACATTGTACATACAGAACTAGGAGACGTGTCCTACATAGATCACATTGTACATACAGAACTAGGAGACACGTTCTACATAGATCACATTGTACATACAGAACTAGGAGACATGTACTACATAGATCACATTGTATATACAGAACTAGGAGACACGTCCTACATAGATCACATTGTACATACAGAACTAGGAGACACGTCCTACATAGATCACATTGTACATACAGAACTAGGAGACGTGTCCTACATAGATCACATTGTACATACAGAACTAGGAGACGTGTCCTACATAGATCACATTGTACATACAGGACTAGGAGACGTGTCCTACATATATCACATTGTACATACAGAACTAGGAGACGTGTCCTACATAGATCACACTGTACATACAGAACTAGGAGACGCGTCCTACATAGATCACATTGTACATACAGAACTAGGAGATGTGTCCTACATAGATCACATTGTACATACAGAACTAGGAGACGTGTCCTACATAGATCACATTGTACAAACAGAACTAGGAGACGTGTCCTACATAGATCACATTGTACATACAGAACTAGGAGACGTGTCCTACATAGATCACATTGTACATACAGAACTAGGAGACGTGTCCTACATAGATCACATTGTATATACAGAACTAGGAGACATGTCCTACATAGATCACATTGTACATCCAGAACTAGGAGACATGTCCTACATAGATCACATTGTACATACAGAACTAGGAGACGTGTCCTACATAGATCATATTGTACATACAGAACTAGGAGACGTGTCCTACATAGATCACATTGTACATACAGAACTAGGAGACATGTCCTACATAGATCACATTGTTCATACAGAACTAGGAGACGTGTCCTACATAGATCACATTGTACATCCAGAACTAGGAGACGTGTCCTACATAGATCACATTGTACATACAGAACTAGGAGACGTGTCCTACATAGATCACATTGTACATACAGGACTAGGAGACGTGTCCTACATAGATCACATTGTACATACAGAACTAGGAGACATGTCCTACATAGATCACATTGTACATACAGAACTAGGAGACGTGTCCTACATAGATCACATTGTACATACAGGACTAGGAGACATGTCCTACATAGATCACATTGTACATCCAGAACTAGGAGACGTGTCCTACATAGATCACATTGTACATACAGAACTAGGAGACGTGTCCTACATAGATCACATTGTACATACAGAACTAGGAGACATGTCCTACAGAGATCACATTGTACATACAGAACTAGGAGACGTGTCCTACATACATCATATTGTATATACAGAACTAGGAGACGTGTCCTACATAGATCACATTGTACATACAGAACTAGGAGACGTGTCCTACATAGATCACATTGTACATACAGAACTAGGAGACGTGTCCTACATAGATCACATTGTACATACAGAACTAGGAGACGTGTCCTACATAGATCACATTGTACATACAGAACTAGGAGACGTGTACTACATAGATCACATTGTACATCCAGAACTAGGAGACGTGTCCTACATAGATCACATTGTACATCCAGAACTAGGAGACGTGTCCTACATAGATCACATTGTACATACAGAACTAGGAGACGTGTCCTACATAGATCACATTGTACATACAGAACTAGGAGACGTGTCCTACATAGATCACATTGTACATACAGGACTAGGAGACGTGTCCTACATAGATCACATTGTACATACAGGACTAGGAGACGTGTCCTACATAGATCACATTGTACATACAGAACTAGGAGACACGTCCTACATAGATCACATTGTTCATACAGAACTAGGAGACGTGTCCTACATAGATCACATTGTACATACAGAACTAGGAGACGTGTCCTACATAGATCACATTGTACATACAGAACTAGGAGACATGTACTACATAGATCACATTGTACATACAGAACTAGGAGACACGTCCTACATAGATCACATTGTACATACAGAACTAGGAGACACGTCCTACATAGATCACATTGTACATACAGAACTAGGAGACGTGTCCTACATAGATCACATTGTACATACAGAACTAGGAGACGTGTCCTACATAGATCACATTGTACATACAGGACTAGGAGACGTGTCCTACATATATCACATTGTACATACAGAACTAGGAGACGTGTCCTACATAGATCACACTGTACATACAGAACTAGGAGACGCGTCCTACATAGATCACATTGTACATACAGAACTAGGAGATGTGTCCTACATAGATCACATTGTACATACAGAACTAGGAGACGTGTCCTACATAGATCACATTGTACAAACAGAACTAGGAGACGTGTCCTACATAGATCACATTGTACATACAGAACTAGGAGACGTGTCCTACATAGATCACATTGTACATACAGAACTAGGAGACGTGTCCTACATAGATCACATTGTATATACAGAACTAGGAGACATGTCCTACATAGATCACATTGTACATCCAGAACTAGGAGACATGTCCTACATAGATCACATTGTACATACAGAACTAGGAGACGTGTCCTACATAGATCATATTGTACATACAGAACTAGGAGACGTGTCCTACATAGATCACATTGTACATACAGAACTAGGAGACATGTCCTACATAGATCACATTGTTCATACAGAACTAGGAGACGTGTCCTACATAGATCACATTGTACATCCAGAACTAGGAGACGTGTCCTACATAGATCACATTGTACATACAGAACTAGGAGACGTGTCCTACATAGATCACATTGTACATACAGGACTAGGAGACGTGTCCTACATAGATCACATTGTACATACAGAACTAGGAGACATGTCCTACATAGATCACATTGTACATACAGAACTAGGAGACGTGTCCTACATAGATCACATTGTACATACAGGACTAGGAGACATGTCCTACATAGATCACATTGTACATCCAGAACTAGGAGACGTGTCCTACATAGATCACATTGTACATACAGAACTAGGAGACGTGTCCTACATAGATCACATTGTACATACAGAACTAGGAGACATGTCCTACAGAGATCACATTGTACATACAGAACTAGGAGACGTGTCCTACATACATCATATTGTATATACAGAACTAGGAGACGTGTCCTACATAGATCACATTGTACATACAGAACTAGGAGACGTGTCCTACATAGATCACATTGTACATACAGAACCTAGGAGACGTGTCCTACATAGATCACATTGTACATACAGAACTAGGAGACGTGTCCTACATAGATCACATTGTACATACAGAACTAGGAGACGTGTACTACATAGATCACATTGTACATCCAGAACTAGGAGACGTGTCCTACATAGATCACATTGTACATCCAGAACTAGGAGACGTGTCCTACATAGATCACATTGTACATACAGAACTAGGAGACGTGTCCTACATAGATCACATTGTACATACAGAACTAGGAGACGTGTCCTACATAGATCACATTGTACATACAGGACTAGGAGACGTGTCCTACATAGATCACATTGTACATACAGGACTAGGAGACGTGTCCTACATAGATCACATTGTACATACAGAACTAGGAGACACGTCCTACATAGATCACATTGTTCATACAGAACTAGGAGACGTGTCCTACATAGATCACATTGTACATACAGAACTAGGAGACGTGTCCTACATAGATCACATTGTACATACAGAACTAGGAGACATGTACTACATAGATCACATTGTATATACAGAACTAGGAGACACGTCCTACATAGATCACATTGTACATACAGAACTAGGAGACACGTCCTACATAGATCACATTGTACATACAGAACTAGGAGACGTGTCCTACATAGATCACATTGTACATACAGGACTAGGAGACGTGTCCTACATAGATCACATTGTACATACAGAACTAGGAGACGTGTCCTACATAGATCACACTGTACATACAGAACTAGGAGACGCGTCCTACATAGATCACATTGTACATACAGAACTAGGAGATGTGTCCTACATAGATCACATTGTACATACAGAACTAGGAGACATGTCCTACATAGATCACATTGTACATACAGAACTAGGAGACGTGTCCTACATAGATCACATTGTACATACAGAACTAGGAGACGTGTCCTACATAGATCACATTGTACATACAGAACTAGGAGACGTGTCCTACATAGATCACATTGTACATACAGAACTAGGAGACGTGTCCTACAATCATCACATTGTACATACAGAACTAGGAGACGTGTCCTACATAGATCACATTGTATATACAGAACTAGGAGACGTGTCCTACATAGATCAAATTGTACATACAGAACTAGGAGACGTGTCCTACATAGATCACACTGTACATACAGAACTAGGAGACGTGTCCTACATAGATCACATTGTACATACAGAACTAGGAGACGTGTCCTACATAGATCACATTGTACATCCAGAACTAGGAGACGTGTCCTACATAGATCACATTGTACATACAGAACTAGGAGACGTGTCCTACATAGATCACATTGTACATACAGAACTAGGAGACGTGTCCTACATAGATCACATTGTACATACAGAACTAGGAGACATGTCCTACATAGATCACATTGTACATACAGAACTAGGAGACGTGTCCTACATAGATCACATTGTACATCCAGAACTAGGAGACGTGTCCTACATAGATCACATTGTACATACAGAACTAGGAGACGTGTCCTACATAGATCACATTGTACATACAGAACTAGGAGACGTGTCCTACATAGATCACATTGTACATACAGAACTAGGAGACATGTCCTACATAGATCACATTGTACATACAGAACTAGGAGACGTGTCCTACTAGATCACATTGTACATACAGGACTAGGAGACATGTCCTACATAGATCACATTGTACATCCAGAACTAGGAGACGTGTCCTACATAGATCACATTGTACATACAGAACTAGGAGACGTGTCCTACATAGATCACATTGTACATACAGACTAGGAGACATGTCCTACATAGATCACATTGTACATACAGAACTTGGAGATGTGTCCTACATAGATCACATTGTACATCCAGAACTAGGAGACGTGTCCTACATAGATCACATTGTACATACAGAACTAGGAGACGTGTCCTACATAGATCACATTGTACTATACAGAACTAGGAGACGTGTCCTACATAGATCACATTGTACATACAGAACTAGGAGACACGTCCTACATAGATCACATTGTACATACAGAACTAGGAGACGTGTCCTACATAGATCACATTGTACATACAGAACTAGGAGACGTGTCCTACATAGATCACATTGTACATACAGAACTAGGAGACTTGTACTACATAGATCACATTGTACATACAGAACTAGGAGACACGTCCTACATAGATCACATTGTACATACAGAACTAGGAGACACGTCCTACATAGATCACATTGTACATACAGAACTAGGAGACGTGTCCTACATAGATCACATTGTACATACAGAACTAGGAGACGTGTCCTACATAGATCACATTGTACATACAGGACTAGGAGACGTGTCCTACATAGATCACATTGTACATACAGAACTAGGAGACGTGTCCTACATAGATCACACTGTACATACAGAACTAGGAGACGGTCCTACATAGATCACATTGTACATACAGAACTAGGAGACGTGTCCTACATAGATCACATTGTACTATACAGAACTAGGAGACGTGTCCTACATAGATCACATTGTACATACAGAACTAGGAGACGTGTCCTACATAGATCACATTGTACATCCAGAACTAGGAGACGTGTCCTACATAGATCACACTGTACATACAGAACTAGGAGACGTGTCCTACATAGATCACATTGTACATACAGAACTAGGAGACGTGTCCTACATAGATCACATTGTACATCCAGAACTAGGAGACGTGTCCTACATAGATCACATTGTACATACAGAACTAGGAGACGTGTCCTACATAGATCACATTGTACATACAGAACTAGGAGACGTGTCCTACATAGATCACATTGTACATACAGAACTAGGAGACGTGTCCTACATAGATCACATTGTTCATACAGAACTAGGAGACGTGTCCTACATAGATCACATTGTACATCCAGAACTAGGAGACGTGTCCTACATAGATCACATTGTACATACAGAACTAGGAGACGTGTCCTACATAGATCACATTGTACATACAGGACTAGGAGACGTGTCCTACATAGATCACATTGTACATACAGAACTAGGAGACATGTCCTACATAGATCACATTGTACATACAGAACTAGGAGACGTGTCCTACATAGATCACATTGTACATACAGGACTAGGAGACATGTCCTACATAAGATCACATTGTACATACAGAACTAGGAGACATGTCCTACATAGATCACATTGTACATACAGAACTAGGAGACGTGTCCTACATAGATCACATTGTACATACAGAACTAGGAGACATGTCCTACAGAGATCACATTGTACATACAGAACTAGGAGATGTGGTCCTACATAGATCACATTGTACATCCAGAACTAGGAGACGTGTCCATAGATCACATTGTACATACAGAACTAGGAGACGTGTCCTACATAGATCACATTGTACATACAGAACTAGGAGACGTGTCCTACATAGATCACATTGTACATACAGAACTAGGAGACGTGTCCTACATAGATCACATTGTACATACAGAACTAGGAGACGTGTCCTACATAGATCACATTGTACATACAGACTAGGAGACATGTCCTACATAGATCACATTGTACATCCAGAACTAGGAGACGTGTCCTACATAGATCACAGTGTACATACAGAACTAGGAGACGTGTCCTACATAGATCACATTGTACATACAGAACTAGGAGACGTACTACATAGATCACATTGTACATACAGAACTAGGAGACGTGTCCTACATAGATCACATTGTACATACAGAACTAGGAGACGTGTCCTACATAGATCACATTGTACATACAGAACTAGGAGACGTGTCCTACATAGATCACACTGTACATCCAGAAATAGGAGACGCGTCATACATAGATCACATTGTACATCCAGAACTAGGAGACGTGTCCTACATAGATCACATTGTACATACAGAACTAGGAGACGTGTCCTACATAGATCACATTGTACATACAGGACTAGGAGACGTGTCCTACATAGATCACATTGTACATACAGAACTAGGAGACACGTCCTACATAGATCACATTGTACATACAGAACTAGGAGACGTGTCCTACATAGATCACATTGTACATACAGAACTAGGAGACGTGTCCTACATAGATCACATTGTACATACAGAACTAGGAGACATGTACTACATAGATCACATTGTACATACAGAACTAGGAGACACGTCCTACATAGATCACATTGTACATACAGAACTAGGAGACACGTCCTACATAGATCACATTGTACATACAGAACTAGGAGACGTGTCCTACATAGATCACATTGTACATACAGAACTAGGAGACGTGTCCTACATAGATCACATTGTACATACAGGACTAGGAGACGTGTCCTACATAGATCACATTGTACATACAGAACTAGGAGACGTGTCCTACATAGATCACACTGTACATACAGAACTAGGAGACGCGTCCTACATAGATCACATTGTACATACAGAACTAGGAGATGTGTCCTACATAGATCACATTGTACATACAGAACTAGGAGACATGTCCTACATAGATCACATTGTACATACAGAACTAGGAGACGTGTCCTACATAGATCACATTGTACATACAGAACTAGGAGACGTGTCCTACATAGATCACATTGTACATACAGAACTAGGAGACGTGTCCTACATAGATCACATTGTACATACAGAACTAGGAGACGTGTCCTACAATCATCACATTGTACATACAGAACTAGGAGATGTGTCCTACATAGATCACATTGTATATACAGAACTAGGAGACGTGTCCTACATAGATCACATTGTACATCCAGAACTAGGAGACGTGTCCTACATAGATCACACTGTACATACAGAACTAGGAGACGTGTCCTACATAGATCACATTGTACATACAGAACTAGGAGACGTGTCCTACATAGATCACATTGTACATCCAGAACTAGGAGACGTGTCCTACATAGATCACATTGTACATACAGAACTAGGAGACGTGTCCTACATAGATCACATTGTACATCCAGAACTAGGAGACGTGTCCTACATAGATCACATTGTACATACAGAACTAGGAGACGCGTCCTACAATCATCACATTGTACATACAGAACTAGGAGACGTGTCCTACATAGATCACATTGTACATACAGAACTAGGAGACGTGTCCTACATAGATCACATTGTACATACAGAACTAGGAGACGTGTCCTACATAGATCACATTGTACATACAGAACTAGGAGACGTGTCCTACATAGATCACACTGTACATCCAGAAATAGGAGACGCGTCATACATAGATCACATTGTACATCCAGAACTAGGAGACGTGTCCTACATAGATCACATTGTACATACAGAACTAGGAGACGTGTCCTACATAGATCACATTGTACATACAGGACTAGGAGACGTGTCCTACATAGATCACATTGTACATACAGAACTAGGAGACACGTCCTACATAGATCACATTGTACATACAGAACTAGGAGACGTGTCCTACATAGATCACATTGTACATACAGAACTAGGAGACGTGTCCTACATAGATCACATTGTACATACAGAACTAGGAGACATGTACTACATAGATCACATTGTACATACAGAACTAGGAGACACGTCCTACATAGATCACATTGTACATACAGAACTAGGAGACACGTCCTACATAGATCACATTGTACATACAGAACTAGGAGACGTGTCCTACATAGATCACATTGTACATACAGAACTAGGAGACGTGTCCTACATAGATCACATTGTACATACAGGACTAGGAGACGTGTCCTACATAGATCACATTGTACATACAGAACTAGGAGACGTGTCCTACATAGATCACATTGTACATACAGGACTAGGAGACGTGTCCTACATAGATCACATTGTACATACAGAACTAGGAGACGTGTCCTACATAGATCACATTGTACATACAGAACTAGGAGACGTGTCCTACATAGATCACATTGTACATACAGAACTAGGAGACGTGTCCTACAATCATCACATTGTACATACAGAACTAGGAGACGTGTCCTACATAGATCACATTGTATATACAGAACTAGGAGACGTGTCCTACATAGATCACATTGTACATCCAGAACTAGGAGACGTGTCCTACATAGATCACACTGTACATACAGAACTAGGAGACGTGTCCTACATAGATCACATTGTACATACAGAACTAGGAGACGTGTCCTACATAGATCACATTGTACATCCAGAACTAGGAGACGTGTCCTACATAGATCACATTGTACATACAGAACTAGGAGACGTGTCCTACATAGATCACATTGTACATACAGAACTAGGAGACGTGTCCTACATAGATCACATTGTACATACAGAACTAGGAGACATGTCCTACATAGATCACATTGTTCATACAGAACTAGGAGACGTGTCCTACATAGATCACATTGTACATCCAGAACTAGGAGACGTGTCCTACATAGATCACATTGTACATACAGAACTAGGAGACGTGTCCTACATAGATCACATTGTACATACAGGACTAGGAGACGTGTCCTACATAGATCACATTGTACATACAGAACTAGGAGACATGTCCTACATAGATCACATTGTACATACAGAACTAGGAGACGTGTTCTACATAGATCACATTGTACATACAGGACTAGGAGACATGTCCTACATAGATCACATTGTACATCCAGAACTAGGAGACGTGTCCTACATAGATCACATTGTACATACAGAACTAGGAGACGTGTCCTACATAGATCACATTGTACATACAGAACTAGGAGACGTGTCCTACATAGATCACATTGTACATACAGAACTAGGAGACGTGTCCTACAATCATCACATTGTACATACAGAACTAGGAGACGTGTCCTACATAGATCACATTGTACATACAGAACTAGGAGACGTGTCCTACATAGATCACATTGTACATACAGAACTAGGAGATGTGTCCTACATAGATCACATTGTACATACAGAACTAGGAGACGTGTCCTACATAGATCACACTGTACATCCAGAAATAGGAGACGCGTCATACATAGATCACATTGTACATCCAGAACTAGGAGACGTGTCCTACATAGATCACATTGTACATACAGAACTAGGAGACGTGTCCTACATAGATCACATTGTACATACAGGACTAGGAGACGTGTCCTACATAGATCACATTGTACATACAGAACTAGGAGACACGTCCTACATAGATCACATTGTACATACAGAACTAGGAGACGTGTCCTACATAGATCACATTGTACATACAGAACTAGGAGACGTGTCCTACATAGATCACATTGTACATACAGAACTAGGAGACATGTACTACATAGATCACATTGTACATACAGAACTAGGAGACACGTCCTACATAGATCACATTGTACATACAGAACTAGGAGACACGTCCTACATAGATCACATTGTACATACAGAACTAGGAGACGTGTCCTACATAGATCACATTGTACATACAGAACTAGGAGACGTGTCCTACATAGATCACATTGTACATACAGGACTAGGAGACGTGTCCTACATAGATCACATTGTACATACAGAACTAGGAGACGTGTCCTACATAGATCACATTGTACATACAGGACTAGGAGACGTGTCCTACATAGATCACATTGTACATACAGAACTAGGAGACGTGTCCTACATAGATCACATTGTACATACAGAACTAGGAGACGTGTCCTACATAGATCACATTGTACATACAGAACTAGGAGACGTGTCCTACAATCATCACATTGTACATACAGAACTAGGAGACGTGTCCTACATAGATCACATTGTATATACAGAACTAGGAGACGTGTCCTACATAGATCACATTGTACATCCAGAACTAGGAGACGTGTCCTACATAGATCACACTGTACATACAGAACTAGGAGACGTGTCCTACATAGATCACATTGTACATACAGAACTAGGAGACGTGTCCTACATAGATCACATTGTACATCCAGAACTAGGAGACGTGTCCTACATAGATCACATTGTACATACAGAACTAGGAGACGTGTCCTACATAGATCACATTGTACATACAGAACTAGGAGACGTGTCCTACATAGATCACATTGTACATACAGAACTAGGAGACATGTCCTACATAGATCACATTGTTCATACAGAACTAGGAGACGTGTCCTACATAGATCACATTGTACATCCAGAACTAGGAGACGTGTCCTACATAGATCACATTGTACATACAGAACTAGGAGACGTGTCCTACATAGATCACATTGTACATACAGGACTAGGAGACGTGTCCTACATAGATCACATTGTACATACAGAACTGGGAGACATGTCCTACATAGATCACATTGTACATACAGAACTAGGAGACGTGTCCTACATAGATCACATTGTACATACAGGACTAGGAGACATGTCCTACATAGATCACATTGTACATCCAGAACTAGGAGACGTGTCCTACATAGATCACATTGTACATACAGAACTAGGAGACGTGTCCTACATAGATCACATTGTACATACAGAACTAGGAGACATGTCCTACAGAGATCACATTGTACATACAGAACTAGGAGATGTGTCCTACATAGATCACATTGTACATCCAGAACTAGGAGACGTGTCCTACATAGATCACATTGTACATACAGAACTAGGAGACGTGTCCTACATAGATCACATTGTATATACAGAACTAGGAGACGTGTCCTACATAGATCACATTGTACATACAGAACTAGGAGACGTGTCCTACATAGATCACATTGTACATACAGAACTAGGAGACGTGTCCTACATAGATCACATTGTACATACAGGACTAGGAGACATGTCCTACATAGATCACATTGTACATACAGAACTAGGAGACGTGTCCTACATAGATCACATAGATCACATTGTACATACAGAACTAGGAGACACGTCCTACATAGATCACATTGTACATACAGAACTAGGAGACGTGTCCTACATAGATCACATTGTACATACAGAACTAGGAGACGTGTCCTACATAGATCACATTGTACATACAGGACTAGGAGACGTGTCCTACATAGATCACATTGTACATACAGAACTAGGAGACGTGTCCTACATAGATCACACTGTACATACAGAACTAGGAGACGCGTCCTACATAGATCACATTGTACATACAGAACTAGGAGATGTGTCCTACATAGATCACATTGTACATACAGAACTAGGAGACGTGTCCTACATAGATCACATTGTACATACAGAATTAGGAGACGTGTCCTACATAGATCACATTGTACATACAGAACTAGGAGACGTGTCCTACATAGATCACATTGTACATCCAGAACTAGGAGACGTGTCCTACATAGATCACATTGTACATACAGAACTAAGAGACGTGTCCTACATAGATCACATTGTACATATAGGACTAGGAGACGTGTCCTACATAGATCACATTGTACATATAGAACTAGGAGACGTGTCCTACATAGATCACATTGTACATACAGAACTAGGAGACGTGTACTACATAGATCACATTGTACATACAGAACTAGGAGACGTGTACTTCATAGATCACATTGTACATACAGAACTAGGAGACGTGTCCTACATAGATCACATTGTACATCCAGAACTAGGAGACGTGTCCTACATAGATCACATTGTACATCCAGAACTAGGAGACGTGTCCTACATAGATCACATTGTACATACAGGACTAGGAGACGTGTCCTACATAGATCACATTGTACATACAGAACTAGGAGACGTGTCCTACATAGATCACATTGTACATACAGAACTAGGAGACGTGTCCTACATAGATCACATTGTACATACAGAACTAGGAGACGTGTCCTACATAGATCACATTGTACATACAGAACTAGGAGACGTGTCCTACATAGATCACATTGTACATACAGAACTAGGAGACGTGTCCTACATAGATCACATTGTACATACAGAACTAGGAGACGTGTCCTACATAGATCACATTGTATATACAGAACTAGGAGACGTGTCCTACATAGATCACATTGTACATCCAGAACTAGGAGACGTGTCCTACATAGATCACATTGTACATACAGAACTAGGAGACGTGTCCTACATAGATCACATTGTACATACAGAACTAGGAGACGTGTCCTACATACATCACATTGTACATCCAGAACTAGGAGATGTGTCCTACATAGATCACATTGTACATACAGAACTAGGAGATGTGTCCTACATAGATCACATTGTACATACAGAACTAGGAGACGTGTCCTACATAGATCATATTGTACATACAGGACTAGGAGACGTGTCCTACATAGATCACATTGTATATACAGAACTAGGAGACGTGTCCTACATAGATCACATTGTACATCCAGAACTAGGAGACGTGTCCTACATAGATCACATTGTACATACAGAACTAGGAGACGTGTCCTACATAGATCACACTGTACATACAGAACTAGGAGACGTGTACTACATAGATCACATTGTACATACAGAACTAGGAGACGTGTCCTACATAGATCACACTGTACATCCAGAACTAGGAGACGTGTCCTACATAGATCACATTGTACATACAGGACTAGGAGACGTGTCCTACATAGATCACATTGTACATACAGAACTAGGAGACGTGTCCTACATAGATCACATTGTACATACAGAACTAGGAGACGTGTACGACATAGATCACATTGTACATACAGAACTAGGAGACGTGTCCTACATAGATCACACTGTACATACAGAACTAGGAGACGTGTCCTACATAGATCACATTGTACATACAGAACTAGGAGACGTGTCCTACATAGATCACATTGTACATCCAGAACTAGGAGACGTGTCCTACATAGATCACATTGTACATACAGAACTAGGAGACGTGTCCTACATAGATCACATTGTACATACAGAACTAGGAGACGTGTCCTACATAGATCACATTGTACATACAGAACTAGGAGACATGTCCTACATAGATCACATTGTTCATACAGAACTAGGAGACGTGTCCTACATAGATCACATTGTACATCCAGAACTAGGAGACGTGTCCTACATAGATCACATTGTACATACAGAACTAGGAGACGTGTCCTACATAGATCACATTGTACATACAGGACTAGGAGACGTGTCCTACATAGATCACATTGTACATACAGAACTAGGAGACATGTCCTACATAGATCACATTGTTCATACAGAACTAGGAGACGTGTCCTACATAGATCACATTGTACATCCAGAACTAGGAGACGTGTCCTACATAGATCACATTGTACATACAGAACTAGGAGACGTGTCCTACATAGATCACATTGTACATACAGGAACTAGGAGACGTGTCCTACATAGATCACATTGTACATACAGAACTAGGAGACGTGTCCTACATAGATCACATTGTACATACAGAACTAGGAGACGTGTACGACATAGATCACATTGTACATACAGAACTAGGAGACGTGTCCTACATAGATCACACTGTACATACAGAACTAGGAGACGTGTCCTACATAGATCACATTGTACATACAGAACTAGGAGACGTGTCCTACATAGATCACATTGTACATCCAGAACTAGGAGACGTGTCCTACATAGATCACATTGTACATACAGAACTAGGAGACGTGTACGACATAGATCACATTGTACATACAGAACTAGGAGACGTGTCCTACATAGATCACACTGTACATACAGAACTAGGAGACGTGTCCTACATAGATCACATTGTACATACAGAACTAGGAGACGTGTCCTACATAGATCACATTGTACATCCAGAACTAGGAGACGTGTCCTACATAGATCACATTGTACATACAGAACTAGGAGACGTGTCCTACATAGATCACATTGTACATACAGAACTAGGAGACGTGTCCTACATAGATCACATTGTACATACAGAACTAGGAGACATGTCCTACATAGATCACATTGTTCATACAGAACTAGGAGACGTGTCCTACATAGATCACATTGTACATCCAGAACTAGGAGACGTGTCCTACATAGATCACATTGTACATACAGAACTAGGAGACGTGTCCTACATAGATCACATTGTACATACAGGACTAGGAGACGTGTCCTACATAGATCACATTGTACATACAGAACTAGGAGACATGTCCTACATAGATCACATTGTACATACAGAACTAGGAGACGTGTCCTACATAGATCACATTGTACATACAGGACTAGGAGACATGTCCTACATAGATCACATTGTACATCCAGAACTAGGAGACGTGTCCTACATAGATCACATTGTACATACAGAACTAGGAGACGTGTCCTACATAGATCACATTGTACATACAGAACTAGGAGACATGTCCTACAGAGATCACATTGTACATACAGAACTAGGAGATGTGTCCTACATAGATCACATTGTACATCCAGAACTAGGAGACGTGTCCTACATAGATCACATTGTACATATAGAACTAGGAGACGTGTCCTACATAGATCACATTGTATATACAGAACTAGGAGACGTGTCCTACATAGATCACATTGTACATACAGAACTAGGAGACGTGTCCTACATAGATCACATTGTACATACAGAACTAGGAGACGTGTCCTACATAGATCACATTGTACATACAGGACTAGGAGACATGTCCTACATAGATCACATTGTACATACAGAACTAGGAGACGTGTCCTACATAGATCACATAGATCACATTGTACATACAGAACTAGGAGACACGTCCTACATAGATCACATTGTACATACAGAACTAGGAGACGTGTCCTACATAGATCACATTGTACATACAGAACTAGGAGACGTGTCCTACATAGATCACATTGTACATACAGGACTAGGAGACGTGTCCTACATAGATCACATTGTACATACAGAACTAGGAGACGTGTCCTACATAGATCACACTGTACATACAGAACTAGGAGACGCGTCCTACATAGATCACATTGTACATACAGAACTAGGAGATGTGTCCTACATAGATCACATTGTACATACAGAACTAGGAGACGTGTCCTACATAGATCACATTGTACATACAGAACTAGGAGACGTGTCCTACATAGATCACATTGTACATACAGAACTAGGAGACGTGTCCTACATAGATCACATTGTACATCCAGAACTAGGAGACGTGTCCTACATAGATCACATTGTACATACAGAACTAAGAGACGTGTCCTACATAGATCACATTGTACATACAGAACTAGGAGACGTGTCCTACATAGATCACATTGTACATACAGAACTAGGAGATGTGTCCTACATAGATCACATTGTACATACAGAACTAGGAGACGTGTCCTACATAGATCACATTGTACATCCAGGACTAGGAGACGTGTCCTACATAGATCACATTGTACATACAGGACTAGGAGACGTGTCCTACATAGATCACATTGTACATCCAGGACTAGGAGACGTGTCCTACATAGATCACATTGTACATCCAGAACTAGGAGACGTGTCCTACATAGATCACATTGTACATACAGAACTAGGAGACGTGTCCTACATAGATCACATTGTACATCCAGAACAAGGAGACGTGTCCTACATAGATCACATTGTACATACAGAACTAGGAGACGTGTCCTACATAGATCACATTGTACATACAGAACTAGGAGACGTGTCCTACATAGATCACATTGTACATACAGAACTAGGAGACGTGTCCTACATAGATCACATTGTACATACAGAACTAGGAGACGTGTCCTACATAGATCACATTGTACATCCAGGACTAGGAGACGTGTCCTACATAGATCACATTGTACATCCAGAACTAGGAGACGTGTACTACATAGATCACATTGTACATACAGGACTAGGAGACGTGTCCTACATAGATCACATTGTACATCCAGAACTAGGAGACGTGTACGACATAGATCACATTGTACATACAGAACTAGGAGACGTGTCCTACATAGATCACACTGTACATACAGAACTAGGAGACGTGTCCTACATAGATCACATTGTACATACAGAACTAGGAGACGTGTCCTACATAGATCACATTGTACATCCACAACTAGTAGACGTGTCCTACATAGATCACATTGTACATACAGAACTAGGAGACGTGTCCTACATAGATCACATTGTACATACAGAACTAGGAGACGTGTCCTACATAGATCACATTGTACATCCAGAACTAGGAGACGTGTCCTACATAGATCACATTGTACATACAGAACTAGGAGACGTGTCCTACATAGATCACATTGTACATACAGAACTAGGAGACGTGTCCTACATAGATCACATTGTACATACAGAACTAGGAGACATGTCCTACATAGATCACATTGTTCATACAGAACTAGGAGACGTGTCCTACATAGATCACATTGTACATCCAGAACTAGGAGACGTGTCCTACATAGATCACATTGTACATACAGAACTAGGAGAACGTGTCCTACATAGATCACATTGTACATACAGGACTAGGAGACGTGTCCTACATAGATCACATTGTACATACAGAACTAGGAGACATGTCCTACATAGATCACATTGTACATACAGAACTAGGAGACGTGTCCTACATAGATCACATTGTACATACAGGACTAGGAGACATGTCCTACATAGATCACATTGTACATCCAGAACTAGGAGACGTGTCCTACATAGATCACATTGTACATACAGAACTAGGAGACGTGTCCTACATAGATCACATTGTACATACAGAACTAGGAGATATGTCCTACAGAGATCACATTGTACATACAGAACTAGGAGATGTGTCCTACATAGATCACATTGTACATACAGAACTAGGAGACGTGTCCTACATAGATCACATTGTACATACAGAACTAGGAGACGTGTCCTACATAGATCACATTGTACTATACAGAACTAGGAGACGTGTCCTACATAGATCACATTGTACATACAGAACTAGGAGACGTGTCCTACATAGATCACATTGTACATACAGAACTAGGAGACGTGTCCTACATAGATCACATTGTACATACAGAACTAGGAGACGTGTCCTACATAGATCACATTGTACATACAGAACTAGGAGACGTGTCCTACATAGATCACATAGATCACATTGTACATACAGAACTAGGAGACGTGTCCTACATAGATCACATTGTACATACAGAACTAGGAGACGTGTCCTACATAGATCACATTGTACATACAGAACTAGGAGACGTGTCCTACATAGATCACATTGTACATACAGAACTAGGAGACGTGTCCTACATAGATCACATTGTACATACAGAACTAGGAGACGTGTCCTACATAGATCACATTGTACATACAGAACTAGGAGACGTGTCCTACATAGATCACATTGTACATACAGAACTAGGAGACGTGTCCTACATAGATCACATTGTACATACAGAACTAGGAGACGTGTCCTACATAGATCACATTGTACATACAGAACTAGGAGACGTGTCCTACATAGATCACATTGTACATACAGAACTAGGAGACGTGTCCTACATAGATCACATTGTACATCCAGAACTAGGAGACGTGTCCTACATAGATCACATTGTACATACAGAACTAGGAGACGTGTCCTACATAGATCACATTGTACATACAGACTAGGAGACGTGTCCTACATAGATCACATTGTACATACAGAACTAGGAGACGTGTCCTACATAGATCACATTGTACATACAGAACTAGGAGACGTGTCCTACATAGATCACATTGTACATACAGAACTAGGAGACGTGTCCTACATAGATCACATTGTACATACAGAACTAGGAGACGTGTCCTACATAGATCACATTGTACATACAGAACTAGGAGACGTGTCCTACATAGATCACATTGTACATCCAGAACTAGGAGACGTGTCCTACATAGATCACATGTACATACAGAACTAGGAGACGTGTCCTACATAGATCACATTGTACATACAGGAACTAGGAGACGTTCCTACATAGATCACATGTACATACAGAACTATGTAGGACACGTCTCCTAGATCAGTCATGTACATACAGAACTATGTAGGACACGTCTCCTAGATCACATTGTACATACAACTAGGAGACGTCCTATCTAGTACAATGACTTACACGTCTCCTAGTTCTGTGATGTACAATGTGATCTATGTAGGACACGTCTCCTAGTTCTGTATGTACAATGTGATCTATGTAGGACACGTCTCCTAGTTCTGTATGTACAATGTGATCTATGTAGGACACGTCTCCTAGTCTATGTACAATGTAATCTATGTAGACAAGTCTCCTAGTCTATGTACAATGTGATCTATGTAGGACACGTCTCCTAGTTCTGTATGTACAATGTGATCTATGTAGGACACGTTCCTCCTATGTACAATGTATCTATGTAGTACACGTCATCTGTAGTTCTTGTATGTACACTGTCTCCTAGTACTGTATCAAGTGATGCTATGTAGACACTGTCTCCTAAGACATTCTGCCTATGTCTATGTACAATGTGATCTATGTAGGACACGTCTCCTAGTCTGTATGTACAATGTGATCTATGTAGGACACGTCTCCTAGTCTGTATACATGTGACTAGTAGGACAATCCTAGTTCTGTATATGTGACTCTATCGTAGGACACGTCTCCTAGTTCTATGTACAATGTGATCTTAGACACGTCTCCTAGTCTCTATGTTCAATGTATCTATGTAGTACATCTCCTAGATCCTAGTATGACATGATCTATGTAGGACACGTCTCCTAGTTCTGTATGTACAATGTGATCTATGTAGGACACGTCTCCTAGTTCTGTATGTACAATGTGATCTATGTAGGACACGTCTCCTAGTTCTGTATGTACAATGTGATCTATGTAGGACACGTCTCCTAGTTCTGTATGTACAATGTGATCTATGTAGGACACGTCTCCTAGTTCTGTATGTACAATGTGATCTATGTAGGACACGTCTCCTAGTCTATGTACAATGTGATCTATGTAGGACACGTCTCCTAGTTCTGTATGTACAATGTGATCTATGTAGACATCTCCTAGTCTATGTCAATGTGATCTATGTAGGACACTATCTCCTAGTCTATGTACATGTATCAATGTGATCTATGTAGGACACGTCTCTAGTTCTGTATGTACAATGTGATCTATGTAGACACGTCTCCTAGTTCTGTATGTACAATGTGATCTATGTAGGACACGTCTCCTAGTTCTATGTACATGTAACATGTGATCCTATGTAGGACACCTCTCCTAGTTCTATACAATGTACATGTATCAATGTAGACATAGTTCCCTAGTCTGTATGTACAATGATCTAGACACGTCTCCTAGTCTGTATGTACAATGTGATCTATGTAGGACACGTCTCCTAGTTCTGTATGTACAATGTGATCTATGTAGGACACGTCTCCTAGTTCTGTATGTACAATGATCCCTACTGTAGACTACGTCCCAGTAACATGACTCCTAGTCTACAATGTGATCTATGTAGGACACGTCTCCTAGTTCTGTATGTACAATGTGATCTATGTAGGACACGTCTCCTAGTTCTGTATGTACAATGTGATCTAAAATAGTCTACAAGTCTCTAGTCCTAGTCATGTAGTACAATGTAGACTCTCCATGTATGAACAATGATTCCTATAGACTAATTCTACCAAGTTCTGATCTATGTAGACACGTCTCCTAGTTCTGATGTACATGTGACAATGTGACACTCTTCCTGTATGAACAATGTGATCTATGTAGGACACGTCTCCTAGTTCTGTATGTACAATGTGATCTCCATAACTAGTACATACCCATACTCCTAGTTCTGATGTACATGTGATCTATGTAGGACACGTCTCCTAGTTCTATGTACATGTGACCTATAGACTACGTCCCTACTTATGTACAGTGATCTCAGTAGGACACGTCCTACCTAGTCTGATGTACAATGTGATCTATGTAGGACACGTCTCCTAGTTCTGTATGTACAATGTGATCTATGTAGGACACGTCTCCTAGTCTGTATGTACAATGTGATCTATGTAGACACGTCTACTACATGTGATACTATGTAGAACATGTCCTAGACACGTCTCTAGTACATGTAATCTATGACAACTCCTCTACCATTGATCTATGTAGGACACGTCTCCTAGCCTGATTACATTGATCTATGTAGGACACGTCCCTATCTATGTAGTACAATGTGACTCTAGTCTGTAGACAGTCTCTAGTTCTGTATGTACAATGTGATCTATGTAGGACAGTCTCCTAGTCTGTATGTACAATGTGATCTATGTAGGACACGTCTCCTAGTTCTGTATGTACAATGTGATCTATGTAGGACACGTCTCTCCTAGTTCTGTAATGTGACTATGTAGAGACACGTCTCCTAGTTCTGTATGTACAATGTGATCTATGTAGGACACGTCTCCTAGTTCTGTATGTACAATGTGATCTATGTAGGACACGTCTCCTAGTCTGTATGTACAATGTGATCTATGACAGACACGTCTCCTAGTTCTGTATGTACATGTGATCTATGTAGGACACGTCTCCTAGTCCTGTATGTACAATGTGATCTATGTAGGACACGTCTCCTAGTCCTGTATGTACAATGTGATCTATGAACTCTAGTGATGTACAACGTCTCCTATTCCTGTATGTACAATGTGATCTATGTAGGACACGTCTCCTAGTTCTGTATGTACAATGTGATCTATGTAGGACACGTCTCCTAGTTCTGTATGTACAATGTGATCTATGTAGACACGTCTCCTAGTTCTGTATGTACAATGTGATCTATGTAGGACACGTCTCCTAGTTCTGTATGTACAATGTGATCTATGTAGGACACGTCTCCTAGTTCTGTATGTACAATGTGATCAAGTAGAACTTTCTATGTACAAGATCACTGTAGACTTCTGTCCTAGTCATGTACATAGCTTAGGACACGTCTCCTAGTTCTGTATGTACAATGTGATCTATGTAGGAACGTCTCCCTAGTTCTGTATGTACATACAGTTCAATCTTGAACTACGTCTCCTAGTCTGTACATGTACCTATCACTAATGACACCCATATCACCTAGTTCTATGTACAATGTGATCTATGTAGGACACGTACTTCCTACACAGTAAGTACACACCTAGTGAATACTATGTGAACTAAAGACTACCCTATCCTAGTTCTGATGTACAATGTGATCTATGTAGGACACGTCTCCTAGTCTAATGATCATGTAGAATACTCCTAGCTGAAATCTATGTAGGACATCGTCTCCTAGTTCTGTATGTACAATGTGATCTATGTAGGACACGTCTCCTAGTTCTGTATGTACAATGTGACTATCTACTATCCTATTGTAGGACACGTCTCCTAGTTCTGTACTGTACAATTTAGACATACTGTAATCACTACTTCCCTAGCTATGTACAATGTGATCTATGTAGACACGTCTCCTAGTCTATGTACTACAATGTGATCTATGTAAGACTACGTCATACCCATATCAAGTTCTGTACACGTACTACATGCTGATTATGTACAGATACTTTCCTAGACTACTGTCCTACAATGTGATCTATGTACTAAGTATCCCTCACAGTTCTGTAATGTACAATGTAGACTCTCTCCTAGTACATGTACAATCTAGATCTAGTATGTACAATGTGATCTTCCTAGACTAATTCTACCTAGTATCCTATACATCAAATAATCCAGTCTCTACATACTGTCACTAGTACATAGTCATGTCACTAGTTCTGTATGTACAATGTGATCTATGTAGGACACGTCTCCTAGTCTATGTACAATGATCTATGTAGACATCGTCTCTAGTCTATGTACAAGTATTACATCCGATATCAACGTATCCTAATGTACAATGCATATCGACCACGTCTCCTAGTTCTGAATGTGCATACAAGTCTCTATCTATGTACATGTATCAATAGACTGTCTCTAGTTCTGTAAGTACAATGCTGATCTAGTACTGTCTCCTAATCTGCCTAATGTAACAATGATCTATGTAGGACACGTCTCCTAGTTCTGTATGTACAATGTGATCTATGTAGGACACGTCTCCTAGTTCTAGACAATGTACATATGTAGACAGTCCTCCTAGTACAGTATGACAAGTCCTAACACTACTCCTACCTGTATGTACAATGTGATCTATGTAGGACACGTCTCCTAGTTCTGTAATGAACAATGTGATCTATGTAGGACAACTCCTAGTCTCATGTACACCAATCTGTAACTATCAGTACCCAATTCTATCTACTTGCTACATAGTCCCTTACCATGATCATAGTACACTACTTTCTGCTAAGTACACTAGATCTAGCTACTCTCCTGTACTGATGTACATGATCTCTAGTCAGATCTACCTAGTCTGTACAATGTGATCTATGTAGGACACGTCTCCTAGTTCTGTATGTACAATGTGATCTTCGACACGTCTCCTAGTTCTGTACAATGTAGACAAGACACGTCTCCTAGTTCTGTAACATGTACAATGTAGGACCTACCTTAGTCAGGACAACGTCTCCTAGATCTATGTAGTACACGTCTCCTAGTTCTATGTAGGACAATTGATCCTAGTCAGTGACATGTACACTCCTAGTTCTGTATGTACAATGTGATCTATGTAGGACACGTCTCCTAGTTCTGTATGTACAATGTGATCTATGTAGGACACGTCTCCTAGTCTGTACATGTGATCTATGTAGGACTCTCCTAGTTCTGTATGTACAATGTGATCTATGTAGGACTCTCTCCGTATGTCAATGTATGTATCAATGTAGGATCTTGTAGACACGTCTCCTAGTTCTGTATGTACAATGTGATCTATCTAGTGTACGAACGTATCTACGTTCTGCCTAGTCTGTATTACAATGTGATCTATGTACACGTCTCCTAGTTCTGTATGTACAATGTGATCTATGTAGGACACGTCTCCTAGTTCTGTATGTACAATGTGATCTATGTAGGACACGTCTCCTAGTTCTGTATGTACAATGTGATCTATGTAGGACACGTCTCCTAGTTCTGTATGTACAATGTGATCTATGTAGGACACGTCTCCTAGTTCTGTATGTACAATGTGATCTATGTAGGACACGTCTCCTAGTTCTGTATGTACAATGTCTGACACGTCTAGTTCTGTAGTACATGTGATCTAGTAGGACACGTCTCCTAGTTCTGTATGTACAATGTAGATCTATGTAGGACACGTCTCCTAGTTCTGTATGTACAATGTGATCTATGTAGGACACGTCTCCTAGTTCTGTATGTACAATGTGATCTATGTAGGACACGTCTCCTAGTTCTGTACAATGTGATCTATGTAGGACACGTCTCCTAGTTCTGTATGTACAATGTGATCTATGTAGGACACGTCTCCTAGTTCTGTATGTACAATGTGATCTATGTAGGACACGTCTCCTAGTTCTGTATGTACAATGTGATCTATGTAGGACACGTCTCCTAGTTCTGTATGTACAATGTGATCTATGTAGGACACGTCTCCTAGTTCTGTATGTACAATGTGATCTATGTAGGACACGTCTCCTAGTTCTGTATGTACAATGTGATCTATGTAGGACACGTCTCCTAGTTCTGTATGTACAATGTGATCTATGTAGGACACGTCTCCTAGTTCTGTATGTACAATGTGATCTATGTAGGACACGTCTCCTAGTTCTGGTATGTACAATGTGATCTATGTAGGACACGTCTCCTAGTTCTGTATGTACAATGTGATCTATGTAGGACACGTCTCCTAGTTCTGTATGTACAATGTGATCTATGTAGGACACGTCTCCTAGTCCTGTATGTACAATGTGATCTATGTAGGACACGTCTCCTAGTTCTGTATGTACAATGTGATCTATGTAGGACACGTCTCCTAGTTCTGTATGTACAATGTGATCTATGTAGGACACGTCTCCTAGTTCTGTATGTACAATGTGATCTATTGATCTATGAGACACGTCTCCTAGTTCTGTATGTACAATGTGATCTATGTAGGACACGTCTCCTAGTTCCTGTATGTACAATGTGATCTATGTAGGACACGTCTCCTAGTTCTGTATGTACAATGTGATCTATGTAGGACACGTCTCCTAGTTCTGTATGTACAATGTGATCTATGTAGGACACGTCTCCTAGTTCTGTATATACAATGTGATCTATGTAGGACACGTCTCCTAGTTCTGTATGTACAATGTGATCTATGTAGGACACGTCTCCTAGTTCTGGATGTACAATGTGATCTATGTAGGACACGTCTCCTAGTTCTGTATGTACAATGTGATCTCTGTAGGACACGTCTCCTAGTTCTGTATGTACAATGTGATCTATGTAGGACACGTCTCCTAGTTCTGTATGTACAATGTGATCTATGTAGGACACGTCTCCTAGTTCTGGATGTACAATGTGATCTATGTAGGACATGTCTCCTAGTTCTGTATGTACAATGTGATCTATGTAGGACACGTCTCCTAGTTCTGTATGTACAATGTGATCTATGTAGGACATGTCTCCCTAGTTCTGTATGTACAATGTGATCTATGTAGGACACGTCTCCTAGTCCTGTATGTACAATGTGATCTATGTAGGACACGTCTCCTAGTTCTGTATGTACAATGTGATCTATGTAGGACACGTCTCCTAGTTCTGGATGTACAATGTGATCTATGTAGGACACGTCTCCTAGTTCTGTATGAACAATGTGATCTATGTAGGACATGTCTCCTAGTTCTGTATGTACAATGTGATCTATGTAGGACACGTCTCCTAGTTCTGTATGTACAATGTGATCTATGTAGGACACGTCTCCTAGTTCTGTATGTACAATGTGATCTATGTAGGACACGTCTCCTAGTTCTGGATGTACAATGTGATCTATGTAGGACACGTCTCCTAGTTCTGTATGTACAATGTGATCTATGTAGGACACGTCTCCTAGTTCTGTATGTACAGTGTGATCTATGTAGGACACGTCTCCTAGTTCTGTATGTACAATGTGATCTATGTAGGAC